>JAPYYA010004456.1:0-11778 GCA_028533165.1 Leontopithecus rosalia | reverse complement strand
ACAGGCTATTTATCCTTTTCTCCTTACCATGTACCTTTTCTGATGCAATGAATACCAATTCTGATACCTACCTTAGTGGACGTTAAGCAAAGGGGAAAATACAAGGAGAAATAAAAGTAAACATAGATTATTATCTATGTTTTTGAACACTACTTTCTTTTAAAAGTACAGCAATTGGGGATGTCTGCATGTTCACATCTATATTCTTTTCTCTGGGAATGACCCCAATATATAGTAGGCATTGGGTCCTTGTAGATATGACTTTGTTCCTGGCCAGGACTAGTTAAACAGGGGATCTGGAAATCTGATCCAAGGTGGACCAGATGGAATGTCTTCTCAAAACTGGAGTTTTGGACTAAAGGATTGCATTGAGTAAGAGTTACTGGAGTTAGGTCACAGTAAGAGAAGTACACCAGAGAGAAACCTGTGAGCCTGATGCAGAAACCACTGCAAGGCTCTTTCTCTTCTTCCAACTCTTGGCCTTTCTACTCTTTCTCTTATTTTATGAAACTGCCGATGAATTTTATGAGATTCAATATGCTTCTCTTTTTGCTTAAGATAGCCAAAATCAGTTTCAGTTACAACCAAGAGAAACTTAAGAATGGCCTTCAAATTTGCAAAGGAAGAAAAGCATGATGAAGAAGAAACTGAAACTTAAGATAGGTGAAGAAATAGTAAGACAGAATCTGGCTATTTGAGATGTGTTTTTCTAATAATTTAAACTGACAGTTACAAGAATTGTATTTGTGATACTGGAACAACTTTCACCTTTTTTTCTTTTTTTTGAGGAACATTTAAAACTGTAGGCACTGCTTTGTAGTAGGGTCATTGACAAACTAGAGAACAGTCAGATGATAAGTAGGATTTTTGAGGCTGAACACTCTTCCATTTGAGAGCTTGCTAACTGGCCTGGGATAGTTTAATCAGCATGAGAAGCTGTCTCAGGAAACATGACTGGTGGTCAGTTGTTAAAAAGGCCATTGGACAGGAAAGGAGTTGAATATACTCACTGCAGCTCTGGAAGTGAGAGAAAAACACCAACGAAAATAAATAAATGAAAATAGATTTTGACTTAGAAAAGGAGAGTATTTTTATGTTAGAGCTGTCTGGAAGGCCATAAGGTTTCCTTTTGAGGTAGAGAACCCTGCAATAGAAAAGCTCAAGGTGAGACTGGAGAACCATTTACAAGGGTTGCTTTGAAGGAGAGGGCCCAGCCTTGAGAAGGAGGTGGGATGAGATGAATAATGTCTAAGTTTTCTTTAAATCTAAGATTTTATCATTTTCCTTCTATCATTAATTATATTCATTTTATAAATATAGTTTTATAAAAAAATTCTTTATAAAAAAATCTCATGGTGGCTCACATCTGTAATCCCAGCTCTTTGGGAGGCCAAGGTGGGAGGATCACCTGAGGTCAGGAGTTCAAGAACATCCTGACCAATATGGTGAAACCCTGTTTCTACTAAAAATAGAAAATAAGTTGGGCATAGCAGTACATGCCTGTAATCCCAGCTACTTGGGAGGCTGAGGCAGGAGAATCATTTGAACCCAGGAGGCAGAGGTTGCAGTGAGCCAAGATCATACCACTGTACTCCAGCCTGGGCAACAAGAGTGAAACTCTGTCTCAAAAAAAAAATTCTTACTTTATTTAAAAAAAATGACTACAAATTTTCTTGAAAAAAGACATTTCTAAAAAGTAAAGGAAACAAAAGTTTACTTTCTTTTCTCTAAATTGGAAATAACAGTAATTAAAATTTTTACACCCAGTGTTTCATTTGAATAGAAAACATCTTCTGTAATATTAATATAATAATACAAAACCCAGAGAATATATTGTTTCTATAGGAAACAATATATTCCTTGAAGTATTTTCAGGAATCAACAGGAGTACTAACTTTTCCCAAATAAATGAAAAAAGTATTGCCATGGCACCTAAACAGGTAGCTCAGGTATTTCTATCTACAACCTCCTAAACATTATGGCTATGCAACTGTTGGATATTTTAAATTATTATTCTTAACTCAGGGGTGAGAACTGAATTATTCTAGTTTGCCACTTACCACAGCAAGCTGATGCTAATATTCAATAATTATGCTTTGACAAGAAGGACAAGAAAATCCACTTAGTTTGAAAATCCTGATCTTAATGACCCCATTAGACATAGTCTGATATGAAGCTTTTGATAATCTCTCATTCTTCATGTATAAACATTTAACAGTGTAAGTATAACATAGCATATTTATTAGCTCTTTGTTTACTTAAGTGTATTATATTTATAAAGAGCATTCAAATGAATACAGTCTTTTCTGCTTTGTAAACTGGTCTCAGGTAATTTTAAGGATATGATTTACAACATATGTAAAAGAACAACTCTTTACAGGTCTAAATTATGGCTGGGTGTAGTAGTTGTCACCGATAATCCCAGCATTTTGGGAGGCTGAAGTTGGCGGATCACTTGAGGCCAGGAGTTCGAGACCAGCCTGGCCAACATGGTAAAACCTCGTCTCTACTAAAAATATGCAAATTGGCTTGATGTAGTGGTGTAATTCCTGCTATTTGGGAGGCTGAAGTATAGGAATTGCTTGAACTCGGGAGGCGGAGGTTGCAGTGAACTGAGACTATGCCACTGAATTCCAGCCTGGGTGAAAGAATGAGACTTGGTCTCAGAAAAAATAAATCTAAATTAAAAGAAAAGAAATTTACTTATGGATGTAGAGTCTGATATAAAATTTTAAAAAAATCATTTTGAAAGGTAAAAAATACCAAAAATATAAAGAAGAAAATAACAACAATCTATATTCCTACCAGGAAGAATTAACTACATCTTGGCATATTGTTCTTTAGACAGTGTAGGAAATATCCTTTTATAAATGATATAGGTTGATTATAAGAATTCATATAAGGCATTACATTACAAAAATAATTTTCAGGCACTATTTTAAACACTTTCCATATGTATCTGTTAATATTTGTATTAATAAGTGATTCACTCATTGGACAGGCTTTTATTGATCACCCATGATTTTCTAGTTAATCTTTCAAGCACAGGACATGGCAATGAACAAAACTCTTTACATGACAGTTATACTCTACAGTTGTGGAGAGAGAAAGAATGTAACCAATAGAAATATGCTATGGCAGGTGACAAGTTCCATGGAGACAGATGCCTCAGGGAAAGGGACTCAACAGTGATAGTCGCCGTAGGCACTACTTTAAATTAGGTGACCAAGACAGCCTTTCTGATGAGACATTACTTGAGCAGATACTTGAAGGTGGCCCCAGAGTAAGTCATAAAGATTCTGGGGCAGTTCAGGCGAAGAACAAAATTATATTTTTTTCAGTTTACGTTAGAATCCTGAAATTATACCTTTCATTTTTCCTCTAAGGGATGGATCAACATTTCATAGATCCATCTTTTTCCCTTCTTTATTATCTGAGAGCATTAAAATTTGTTTTCTTTACTTTTTACATTCCCTACTGCCATTTAAGTTTGATTTTTAATGGAATGTTTGGTATCAATTTATTCTTTTATTAAATTTTTATACTTTTCATATTTTTCTCTCTTTGATATATGTTCTAATGGTGGAAAGCCAGTTTTGTTCCTAATTATGATTTTGTCTACTTTAATTGTTGTGTTTATTGGAAAGTAAAGATCAAGCTGTCATTAATCATTATTGGTGGCTACAAATAATATTCTTGGATTTTCAGGCAGAGACACAGGTTGGATTTTTATCTTTAGATAATTACATTTTAATCCACTATTTACTGAATGTGTGTCATGTTTTATGTACTACAGGGAATACAAAGATGGTGATGATGATAGTCTTTCCTTTAGAGAACCTTTAATCAAATAGGAACAATACATTGCAAAAGATTCATTGCCAGTAGAAGGTAGGATGTATTGGGATTCTATTCCTGGATAATGAAGGTCAGCAGCACATAATAAAAGCAGCAATTACTTATATAGCCCCTACTATGTACCAGTCACTGTATTCTAAATGCCAATATATCTATCAGGCGTTGACTAACTTTAGGGATTAGAAATGAAGGCATACAAAGATTACATAACTATGTAACATTACTGTGCTAAGTGGAGGAGTTGGAATTTTAACCTAAACAGTATAGTCCTAAAGCTGTGCTAAGGGGTAAAGAGGTAGGGATAACCTTGCCTTCAAGACCATGAGGCATGGGCCTCAAGGAAACCAAAAGCATAAGCTCATGGGCATGGTTAGGATTAAACCAATCTAACGGAGGTAGCTAAGCAGACTTGAGACACAGAGCAGGATATGGAGACATCATAAACTGGTTGAGAATGGCAGATAAAAGCCCAAGAATGTCTCAAGTTGAAGATTTTTGCCTTTATACACAGGCCAGGAGGGACTGATTAAAGGCACCTCCTAAGATGGTACATGTTAAATGTAGATAGTGTTTGGATCAAAGCAGATAGAAAGGGCTTGGAAGTACTGGAGTGGAGAAGTGACTGTGTCCTGGGTCTCATTTAAGCTAACAGTGAAATGTTCTTCTACAATAGAAATGGAAATAATATGCATTGATTAGTTCATTCATTTAAATTTGTTTATACATCCAGTGCTGTTATTTTTGACACTTCATTTGCTTTTTTTCTAGTTTTTGTATTCTTGATGAAGGATTGGCTTCTCCCTTACCCTACCCACCTCATATCTTTCTTTTTCAAATGGAGTTTCACTCTTGTTGCCTAGGCTGGAGTGCACTGGAATAATTTAGGCTAACTGCAACCCCTACCTCCTGGGTTCAAGCAATTCTTCTGCCTCAGCCTCCTAAGTAGCTGGGATTATAGACATGCACCACCATGGGGTTTCACCATGTTGCTCAGGCTGGTTTCGAACTCCTGACCTCAAGTGATCCACCTGCCTCAGCCTCCCAAAGTGCTGAGATTACAGGTTTGAGCCACGGCACCTGGTCTTCTCATATCTAAATTTCTTACACCATTTCCTTTTTCTGTTTTCACCTGTACCGTCTTGTGTTATCTCTTTTGGCTCTGGAAATCTGGGTTCTGATTCTACATGTGCCCTGAATTTACTGACTAGCTAGAAAAGTAACTTGGTAAGTGGGTTTCATTTCTTTGCAAGGCGGACTATGGAAGTGTGCTGCAAGTAAGAAGAACAAAGGCATTTTTACAAATGAGGACCCTGGGGTGAGAAGAGGTTAAGTGACTTGCACAAGAGTTTGTTAGTAATTGGCAGAGCTGGACTTGAGTCCAAGCCTTCTGACCCTGCATTCATTGCTTTTTTCTTACTTTGCCCTGCCCTGGTAGAAACCATCTACCAGGTTTATGAAGATTGAGCAGTCCTAGACCAGTTGTACATGGTGTGAGTGCTCCATATTCTATGACTTAAAGAAGATAAATTAGTAAATGAGTAAGTCTGTTTTCTCAATGGGATCTAGTATCCCCAATTAGTCCTGTAAGGAATTTCAGGAGCCAGGGCTCTGGGTCAAAGCATCTGGGTTCAAACTGCAGCTCAGCAGCTTACAAGCTGTGAGATCCTAGACAAGTTACCCTCCTGCGCTTCAGCTTCTTTCTTGTAAATGGAGATAATAATAGTACCTTCTTTGTAGGCTTTTCTGTAAAAATCAATGTGTTAAAACAGGTAAAGCCCTTGAAAGAGTGGCCAATACGTGATGAGTGATCATTTCAGTAGTAATTATCCTAATAATTTAAATGCATAGACTCTTCCTTCATCTTTTGCTCGAGATCCAAAGCATAGAAACACTTTTGGTGTTCTTAAGCAGTGTCTTAGCTGCAGGGAAAAGCATTAGGTCTGTGAAGACCCTCTGACCATATTAATATTTCTATTCATGTGAAGCTGGATTCCTTTAATTGGCTTCATAATTTGTCATTCTCCATGAGAGGGGTTACCCTGAAAATGGAAATCTTCTGGTGATGGCTAACATATATAGTCAATAATGAAATTACTTGTATCTAGTCATATTTTTAAAGTGAATTTTCACTGGGAGAAGGAAGAAAAATTATTACAAGTGAGAAGAAAGAAAATACAAAGAGGCTGGTTAGAAGTGCTTGAAGACAAATTATCCATTTGGAATAGTGCAGAGGAAAATGTCTGACAAGGAGTGGAAACTCCAGGAATGATTTTTGAATGGAAAATGTACCATTTGCTTTGGGGACCCTCTAAATGACTATTATTTTCAAATTTCTTTCAGCAAAATTCATGTGTCTCACATCTTTACATATTCATCTTGCTACAATATTCAGATAAATTGCTTATTTAAATTAAGTTATGTATGTGAGATTCCTTAAGAAAGTATGAGGCATTATGGAATTTTGAGGCATTGCAGCCTGAGTTCAACTTTGACAATAATAAAAAAAAATTGACTGGGGTAGAACCTTTTATTTGAAAACAATATATGGGTGAGAATTTCTTGGATTATTTTGACATCCATGTGAAAAGTTCTAAGTGTATGTATGGGATGGGAAGGGTGCTGTTTTTCAGGTTTCTCTGCTTTGATGTGTACTAAATTTTGACTTCACTAAGGCCATGCATAGCAGTTGCCAGGCCAGAAAATATACAACCCACACTGTGTGACGTGTTCTAAGATTCGTTTTTGGAGATTCACTTCTTTATTTAAAAGCAAAGGAACTGGGAAGAGATACAGAGAAATAGGGGCTACGAAGAGATCCAAGATGGCTGAATAGGAACAGCTCTGGAGTGCAGTTTCCAGGGAAAAGAACACAGAGGATAAGTGATCACCACATTTCCAAATGAGTTTTTACTGACCACAGACCAGGAGATTCCCAGGCTGTAAAGTGCCAAGAGTTTCCAGCATGGCTGTTTCAGCTGGCACTGCGGGTCTCTGCACAAAAACTCACACAAATTCAGGTGACTGTTTCAACAGGTGCCTGGAATGCCAGGGAGACAGAGCTGCCCATTCAACTGAAAAAATAGGGGCTGAAACAGGGAGCCAGGTGATCTGGCTCAGTGCGTCCCACCCCCACAAAGACCAGCAATCTGAAACGCTCTGGATTGGGAGTTTTGCAGTAAGCACAGCTGGACCTGTGACAGTCCAGCTCAGTGCGGGGAAGGGTGTCCTCCATTACCAGTCTGCCATTACTGAGGCAGTCCACCACTACTGAGGCAGACCACCACTCCCAAGTCAGTTCTAACAGGAAGGTCATGCAGTAGCTGGACAGAGCCCATAGCAGCTCAGCAAGGCCTCTGCTGGCAGACTGTGGCTAGACTACCACCTTGCTAGGCAGAGCATCTCTGACAAAAGGCAGCAGCATGTCAGGAACTTACAAATAAATCCCTACCTTCCTAGGCCAGTGCACCTGGGGAGAAAGGTGTTTATGAGTTCCATTGTAGCAGACTTAAATGTACTTGCCCAGAAGCTCTGAACAGAACAACAGAGCTCCCACCACAGCACTTGAGCTCCTATAAGGGATGGACTGTCTCCTCAAGCAGCTCCCTGACCCCTGTATATCCAAAGAGACACCTGATAAAGTCGAGCTCAGGCTGGCATCTGAGGGGTACCCTTCTGGGACAAAGATAACAGAAGAAGAAACTGGCAACAATCCTTACTGTTCTGCAGCCTCCGTGGGTGATCCCCAAGCAAGTAAGGTCTGGAATGGACCTCCAGCAGGCCTACAGCAGAGGGGCCTGGTGGTTAAAAGAAAAACTAAAAAACAGAAATAAATAACTTCAACATCAGCAAAAAGATGTCCACTCAGAGATTCCATCTGAAAGTCACCAACTACAAAGACCACAGGTAGATAAATCCACAAAGATGGGAAGAAACCAGAGCAAAAAGGATGAAAATGCCAAAAACAGAACACTTCCCCTCCTCTAAGGGATCACAACTCCATACCAGAAAGGGAGCAAAGCTGGATGGAGAATGAGTCTGATAAATTGATGGAAACAGGCTTCAGAAGATGGGTAATAACAAACTTCTCTGAGCTAAAAGAACATGTTCTAACCTAATGCAAAGAAACTAAGAACCTTGAAAAAAGGTTAGATGAAATGCTAATGAGAATAAACAGCTTAGAGAAGAATATAAATAACCTGATGGAGCTGAAAAACACAAGAGAACTTCGCAAAGCATACACAAGTTTCAATAGCCGAATTGACCAAGCAGAAGAAAGGATATCAGAGATTGAAGATCAACTCAATGAAATAAAATGAGAAGGCAAGATTAGAGAAAAAAGAGTGAAAAGAAATGAACAAAGCCTCCAAAAAATATGAGATTATGTGAAAAGACCTAATCTACTTTTGAATAGGTGTACCTGAATGTGACAGAGAGAATGAATCCAAGCTGAAAAACACTCTTCAGGATATTATCCAGGAGAACTTTCTCAACCTAGCAAGGCAAGCCAACATTCAAGTCCAGTAAATGCAGAGAACACCATGAAGATATTCCTCAAGAAGAGCAACCCCAAGGCACATATTCGTCAGATTCACCAGGTTGAAATGAAGGAGAAAATGCTAATGGCAGCCAGAGAGAAAAGTCGGGTTATCTACAAAGGGAAGCCCATCAGACTCACACAGGATCTCTCAGCAGAAATCCTACAAGCCAGAAGAGAGTGGGGGCCAATATTCAACATGCTAAAAGAAAAGATCTTTCAACTTAGAATTTCATATCCATAAGCAAAGGAGAAAGAAAATTCTTTATGAACAAGCAATTGCTGAGAGATTTCATCACCATCAGGCCTGCCTTACAAGAGCTCCTGAAAGAAGCACTAAACCCAGAAAGGAACAACCAATACCAGCCACTTCAAAAACATACCAAATTGTAAAGACCATTGACACAATGAAGAAATTGCATTAACTAACAGGTAAAACAACCAGCTAGCATCAAAGTGGCAGGATCAAATTCACACATAACAATATTAACTTTAAATGTAAATGGGATAAATGCCTCAATCAAAAGACAGAGACTGGCAAATTGGAAAAAAAGTCAAAACCTATCAGTGTGCTGTATTCACAATACCCATCTCACATGCAAGGACACACATAGGCTCAAAATACAGGGATGGAGGAAGATTTACCAAGCAAATGGAGAGCAAAAAAGCAGGAATTGCAATCCTAATAAAATAGACTTTAAAGCAAGAAAGATCAAAAGAGACAAAGAAAGACACTACATAATGGTAAAAGGATCAATGCATCAAGAACTAACTATCCTAAATATATACACACCCATTACAGGAGCACTCAGATACATAAAGTAAGTTCTTAATTACCTACAAAGAGACTTAGGGTTTCTCACAATAATAGTGGAAGACTTTAACACTCCACTGTCGATATTAGACAGATCAACAAGACAGAAAATTAACAAGAATATCCAGGATTTGAACTCAGACCTGGACCAAGTGGACCTAATAGACATCTAAAGAACTCTCCACCCCAAATCCACAAAATACACATTCTTCTCAGCACCACATCATACTTACTCTAAAATTGACCACATAATTGGAAATAAATCACTCCTCAGCAAGTGTAAAAAAAACAGAAATCATAACAAACAGTCCCTCAGACCACAGTACAATCAAATTAGAACTCAGATTAAGAAACTAACTCAGAACCACATAACTTTATGGAAACTGAACAACTGTCTCTTGAATGTTGACTAGTTAAACAGTGAAATGAAGACAGAAATGAAGATGTTCTTTGAAACCAATAAGAATGAAGATAAAACATACCAGAATCTCTGGGACACATTTAAAGCAGTGCCTAGAGGAAGATTTATAGCAATAAATGCCCACATGAGAAGCAAGTAAAAATCTAAAATCGACACCCTATCATCAAAATTGAAAGAGCTAGAGGAGCAAGATAAAAAGAAATGTAAAAGCTAGCAGAAGACAAGAAACAACTAAGATCAGAGCAGAGCTGAAGGAGATACAGACACAAAATTCCCTTCAAAAATCAACAAATTCAGGAGCTGGCTTTTTGAAATAATCAACAAAATAGACAGGCTGGTAGCCAGATTAATAGAAAAGAGAGAAGAATCAAATAGATGCAATGGAAAACGATAAAGGGGTATCACCACTGATTCCACAGAAATACAAACCACCATCAGAGATTACTACAAACAACTCTATGCACATAAACCAGTAAACCTGGAAGAAATGGATATATTTCTTGACACTTGCACCCTCCCAAACCTAAACCAGGAAGAAGTTGAAACCCTAAATAGACCAATAACAAGGGCTGAAGTTGAGGCAGCAATTAATAGCCTACCAACCAAAAAAAGCCCAGGTCAAGATGGGTTCACAACTGAATTCCACCACATATACAAAGAGGAGCTGGTACAACTCCTTCTGAAACTATTCCAAATAATCCAAAAAGAGAGAATTCTTGCCAAATCATTCTACAAGACCAATATCATTCTGATACCAAAACCTGGCAGGGACTCAACAAAAAAGAAAACTTCAAGCCAATATCCATGATGAACATAGATTCAAAAATCTTCAATAAAATAAAATCAAACCAATTGCAAGAGCACATCAAAAATCTTATCCATCATGATCAAGTAGGATTCATCTTGGGGATGCAAGGCTGGTTCAATATATGCAAGTCTATAAATGTAATTCACCACATAAACAGAAACAAAGACAAAAAACACACGTCATCACAATAGATGCAGGAAAGGCCTTCAGCAAAATTCAACAGCTCTTTATGCTAAAAACTCTCAATAAACTAGGTATAGATGGAACGTATCTCAAAATGCTCATCATCACTGGTCATTAGAGAAATGCAAATCAAAACCACACTCAGATACCATCTCATGCCAGTTAAGAATGGCAATCATTAAAAAATCCAGAGACAATAGATGCTGGAGAGGATGTGGAGAAATATGAACACTTTTACACTGTTATTGGGAGTGTAAATTAATTCAACCATTGTGAAAGACAGTGTGACGATTCCTCAAGGACCTAAAATAGTAATTCCATTTGACCCAGCAATCCCACTACTGGGTGTATATCCAAAGGATTATAAATCATTCTACTATAAGGACACATGCACACATATATTCGTTGTGGCACTGTTTACAATCGCAAAGACCTGGAACCAACCCAAATGCCCATTGACGATAGACTGGACAAGGAAAATGTGGCACATATACACCATGGAATACTATGCAGCCATGAAAAATGATGAGTTTGTGTCCTTTGTAGGGACATGGATAAATCTGGAAAACATCACTCACAGCAAACTGACACAAGAACAGAAAACACAGCAAACTGACACAAGAACAGAAAACCAAACACCACATGTTCTCACTCATAGGTGGGTGTTGAACAATGAGAACACATGGACACAGGGAGGGGAGCATCACATACTGGGGTTGGTTCAGGGGGACTAGGGGAGGTACAGCATGGAGTAGGGAGGTTAGGGAGGGATAACATGGGGAGAAATACCAGATATAGGTGACAGGGGGATGGAAGCAGCAAACTACATTGCCATGTATGTACCTGTGCAACAATTCTGCACAATCTGCACATGTACCCCAGAATCTAAAGTACAATAAAAATATATTTTATTGTACATAATATATGTATATACTTTATTGTACATATATGTGTGTGTGTGTGTGTGTGTGTGTGTGTGTGTGTGTGTATAAAAAGAAAGAAATAGGGGCTACCTACCTTCTTGGATTTTTTTAAAAATAGAAGTAGTGAAGAAAATAGATGGTAAAACACTTAGAAGAGCAGGAAGGTTTTCTTCCAGAAAGTCAATTATTTTCCTCGAAATAACCTAGGAAGTCTCTATAATTAAAATCCCAGCTCTT
>JAPYYA010004455.1:0-11779 GCA_028533165.1 Leontopithecus rosalia | reverse complement strand
CATAAGTGGGTGATGAACAATGAGAACTCATGGACACAGGGAAGGGAGCACCACACACTGAGGTCTATTGGGGGAAATAGGGGAGGGACAGTGGGGGGGGAACGGGGGAGGGATGGCATGGGGAGAAATGCCAAATATGGGTGAGGGGGCAGAAGGCAGCAAAACACACTGCCACGTGTGTACCTATGCAATTATCTTGCATGTTCTGCACATGTACCCCAAAACCTAAAATGCAATAAAAATTAAAAAAAAAAAAAAAAAAAGAAGCCAGCACAGGGTTAAAGTAACTCCCATCATTGCCCACCAGGGGGCTGGAGCACCTGCTGACCTTAGAGTCACAGTTGAGTCATTTGCCAGTTGATGGAGCAAGTTTGACATTAGTTCTGTTGCTGAAGCAAATTTGGGACTTTCCTGTCTTGGTACAATCCACTAGCCCACAGGATCATTTGCAACCTTGAATAGCTCTGCTTGGACAATGGGGTTGGGGAATAGGGTTGTCTTTCCTATGAAAATGCCATCTGTAGACCTGGTGAGTCAGCTGTCCAGACGGTTGCAGGTGAATTCCTCTGCTTGACATCTTCCCTGTCACTTTGGACCCTATGGGAGTGGGCATCTCCACGCACTTGTGTATGTGAAAGTCATTTTACATTTCAAAGCGCAGTGTGTGTTTCTTATTTTTATATTTTTAACTCTTTATTCTTGGATGTATAAAGGGAACTTCTTGGCTTCT
The DNA here is from genome assembly GCA_028533165.1 of Leontopithecus rosalia. Lineage (NCBI taxonomy): Eukaryota > Metazoa > Chordata > Mammalia > Primates > Cebidae > Leontopithecus > Leontopithecus rosalia. The sequence goes on along the minus strand of JAPYYA010004455.1, from coordinate 11,049 downwards.
GTAAGTATGCTCTATGCACCTCTAATGTTTTATCATGTATTTATATGTTGTACACAGTACTGGCTGATTCTGTAAATGGATGTGTTGTACAGAGAACATGAATGTCTCTTCCTAATTTGACATCTTCAGCATCATTGCATTAAAGTGGTATAATTTACTTCGCTGCCGGTGAAATACTTGACTTGTGACCTGCCAGGTTGCCTGATGCCCTGTCGGGTCACCGGGTGGATCTGCTGCAGCCTGCAGAGCCACAGTCAGCCTGCCCACACGCCACTGAGCAAATGCATCTTGCTTCTCACACCTCTCCTCCTCCTACAGCTTTTAATGGCTGCTTGCTGCCATATGTGACAAATCACCACCACCAGTGTTAAGTGCTTCTGGATTCATGCGTGAGTTCCCTGGGCAGCCCCCAGGAAGGCCTTCCAGATCTGGCTCCAGGGTCACCACCTGTCACAGCAATACCTGGGACCATGCTCTCCTGGGACCGCAAGGCTCCTTTTGACGTACTTTTGACATCGTGCAGGTTTGGGAACAATCAAAGCCATGCCTGTTCCTGCCTCTCTCCCAACATGTTCCTAGCAAGTAGATGCCCCTGTATGTGTCTTCTCTTGCCTTGTTCCCTGCTTTATTTCTTGTATTTTCGACTTCTTACAGAATTGAGGATCCTTGCTTAATTTAGGTCAAGGAAAAAATCTGTATGACTTCAACTCTAATTTTATCTAAAAGTGTTTTTTTTTTCTCATTTAATCTGGTGTGGCATTTTCATCATCTGAAGCATGAGTGACAAGTTGCCAATGATGTGATTTAGTATGCAGTATTGGCCAAGTTCAAGTTGTCAACTTAAGCGTCTGTTTACCAAAGACCGGGAATAGGGGCCCAACCACGTCCAGTCCTCTTCCCTCTGCTGGAACCTTTGGGGACACTCAAGGGTACACAGTTTGACACTGGTCTGGTCCATGGGGCTGCCCAGAGAAAGCACTGCTTTTGTATGTCTCTTGTGGTATTGGAACAATAAACTGTACAACCTGCAAAAAAAAAAAGAAAATAAATTAGCTAGTATTCAGTGGATAGTGATTAATATTGGAGACAGAGTTATTCAGAACCTGATTTTATATTCAATCATAGTCCATTATTTAGTAGTATAATATTGACTTTCATTTTCAGTTTCTTAATGGTCTTATTGACTCATTTTCAGTTGTAACGTGTCTAATAATAATTGCTGTTTATTTTTATTCTTTCTCTTTTTTTTTGAGGAAAAGACACCTTTTCTTATTCCTTCTGCTGCTGTGGGTCCTATTTATGTCTTTCTCGCTGCTCTTGGAATTGCTTTTTTTTTTTTTCAATCAGTTATTTTCTTGTGCCTGCTCCTTTGCTTTCTTCTTCTAGACAACCTACTTTTGTACACTGGTTATATAGATTACCGGTTTTGTACTTTTAAAATCCCCAAATTTCTGAGAAATTATTGTCTGAGCTTGTTTCTACTATCTCATCACCCATGTCTTCTTTAATTCCTTGTATCATTTTCCCCTTTCTGCTATTATATTTGCCTTTGACAATGTTTCTCTGTTTTCACTAAGTTAAAAAGACTTTTCTGAATCACTTCATATGAACACCATCAGGCCCCTTTTTCTAGAATACTTTCTTCTGCACTGTCTTGATTTTCCCTCTACTCTCTAACCAATCCTTTACTCTCTTCCCTTCTTTCTTTTGTTGGTTAAATGTAAATGCAAAATGAAGTTTCACTTCACTTACTCTTTTAGTATCACAGTTACTACCACTCCTTCAGTTATCTTCTCTGTAGTGGTTTCTAAATCTGAATCTTTAGCTCTACCTTCAGCTGAGCTCTCAACTCAATTTCCTGTTGTTCGGTGCTTGTATCCAGTGGAACTCATCAGCTCATCATCACCTTCATTCCATACCAAGTGCTTTATACATATTTCAGAAGATGATGATAATAACTAGTCACCTATTAATCTAGATTTGAAAAACTTGTATTCATTTACTTCATTTCATTGTTCTTCTTAATCTCTTTTTGATTATGTTTTGTGTAATCAGGAAGATACTTTTTTCTGACATTTTCTTTGGAGTCCCAGGTATACATTCACCTGCAGTACTTTAACTCTGAAGGCACCTATGTGTTTTCCGTTGCAGCTGCCATCAGGTTATTTTTATCTCTCTCTTAAATATTTACAGTTGATATTCTTCCCTTTTGTTTCTCCTCCTTCCAAATTTATCTTTCTGGAGGGCATTATTGTATTGCCTCTCAGTCCAAAAATCTCCAGGGACTCTTCATGTTCTTCAAGCTTAAATATAAATCCATTACTCTAGATTTCTTTAATATTATTTTGTATTTAAAATAGTGGCCATATTTTTATTTTAAAAGTGATTAATTTTTATTTTGAAGACTTTAAGCAATATGTACACCCACCTAGCCAACCAGATCAGCTGAATTAACCCTGGGATCAATGGGGTAACAGATGTTGCAGCCAGATTGCCCTCATATCCAAGTTACTAATTATGAATGAGCAAATAATATGGTGTCTTGAGATGGAATCTTCCTGGTGAAGATACTGTGAACATTGTTGAAATAAATTATTTAGAATATTCCATAAAATCAACTGATAAAGCAGTAGCAGGTTTTGAGAGCATTGACTCCAATTTTGAAAGAAGCTCTACTGTGGGTAAAATGCTGTCAAACAGCATCACATGCTACAGAGAAATCTTTGAGGAAAGAAGAGTCCATTAACGTGGCAAACTTCATTGTCTAGAAATTGCCATAGCCACTGCAGCCTTCAGCAGCCACCACGCTAATCAGTCAGTAGCCATCAACATGAGGGTAACACTCTCCTCCAGAAAAAAAGATTGTAACTTGCTAATGGCTTAGATGTTCATTAGCATTTTTTAGAAAAAGTGTTTTAGAATTAAGATGTGTACAGTATTTAGACAGGCTGTTGCACAATTAATAGGCCATAGTGTTGTATAAAAATGACTTTTATGTGCACTGGGACATTTGATAATTTGTGTGACTTCCTTTATTGTGGTACTCAGTTTATTGTGGTGGGCTGGAACCAAACTTGTAATATCTTTGAGGTATGCCTGTACATGTTTAATACAAACACAATAACCATTAAAAATTTTTTTTTGATCTATGGTTGGTCGAATCCATGGATGCAGAGCCCCATGGATATGGAGGGCTGCCTGTGTAGGTATTGTCCGTGATTTCAGGTATCCACTGGGGGTCTTGGAATGTATATTTCCTGTGGATAAGGAGGGACTACTGTATGTTGTGTTATCATCTTTTCTTTGCTTCTTTAAATTCATGTTTTTGTCAAATTCTTCAGTGTTGTCAAGTTTATCTAATGAATTTTCTGCTGTTTCTTAGGTTGACATTATTATTATTTTTTGAGATGGAGTCTTGCTCTGTCACTCAGGCTGGAGTGTAGTGGTACAGCCTCCACTCATCGCAACCTCTGCATCCCATGTTCAAGCGATTCTTCCGCTTCAGCTTCCCAAGTAGCTGGGATTATAGGTGCATGCTGCTATGCCTGGCTAAGTTTTTTTTTTTGTTTGTTTTTGTTTTGTATTTTAGTAGAGACGGGGTTTCACTGTGTTGCCCAGACTGGTCTCCTGGGCCAGGCTGAACTCCTGAGCTCAGGCAGTCTGCCCACGTCGGCCTCCAAAGTGTTGGGATTACAGGCGTGCGCCCCTATGTCCAGTCATAGGTTATTATTTTCTTCCTAATTGTTGCGGTTGTTTTAAAGGAGATAGGGTCTAGCTCTGTTGCCCAAGCTGGAGTGTAGAGGCACAATCATGGCTTACTGCAGCCTCCAACTCCTGGGTTCAAGCAGTCCTCCCATTTCAGCCTCCCAAGTAACTAGGACTGTAGTTGCACGTCACCACACCTGGCTAAAATGTGTATACATTTAATAGAGAGAGTCGTTTCTGTGTTGCTCAGGCTGATCTTGAACTCCTGGGCTCCAACGATCCTCCTGCCCTGCCCTGCCCTGCCCTGCCCTGCCCTCCTAAAGTGCTGGGATTACAGGCATGAACCTCTGCACTCTGCCAAGATTGAGTTGTTTAATCTGCTTTTGCATACTCTCTCCCTTCTGAGTTTTATTTTATTGTAAAAATTTGCTTAGTGTATTAGGTCCCATTACTTTTTCTTTCATCTTGATTATGTTTAATATGTGTGCCCTGATATGTAGTCTGAACAAATTTTCCTTGAACATATGTGTTTATCTTTTTTTAATTTTTATATATTTTTTGAGACAGAGTCTCACACTGTCGCCCAGGCTGGAGGCAGTGGCACAATCTCGGCTCACTGCAACCTCTGTCTCCTGGGTTCAAGTAGTTTTCCTCCTCAGCCGCCCAAGTAGCTGGGACTACAGGTGCCCACCACCATACCCCGCTAAGTTTTGTATTTTTAATAGAAACAGGGTTACACCATCTTGGCCAGGCTGATCTTGAACTCCTAACCTCATGAGCCACCCACCTTGGCCTCCCAAAGTGCTGGGATTACAGGTATAGCCACAGCACCCAGCCTGTCTTGTGTTTTCAGTACTTTCAGTACATGTTGAAGGATGTTTATGTGATTTATTCTACTTATTAAAGTGCTTATAAAAGTGATATCATGGCTTGGAGATTGGGAAAGCTTAGTTGGATCTGTATTCAGACTTGTCTGAGATTTATGAAATATCTGAACATAGGTTTTACTCCATCCAGCATGGATTTCTGCATGCAGTCTGCGGCTGTCAAAGAGAGTTGTCTGTAGTGTTCACTTCCCTACTTCACTGTACCATTTAACTGTAGCCTTCCCTCCCTCTGGCTTTCAGGAGTAAGACGTTTGATCCCACCCGATTTTTTAGCTTTATCATTAGCTATTCTTTACTCATAAAATCTGTACTTTCTAGCAAAACTTGACTGCCAGGAATCAATATATGTGAACATAAGTATGCAATGTATGGTTTAGTACTTTGTACCTAATTGTCACTCATTCAATATATGTTGAAGAAAAATAATTTGTTGTTTATTTTACATTTTGTCCTTTCCAACTCATTAGAATAACATGAGCATATCTGTTTCAATGTTTGTGTAATTTGTATAGTTGCAAATTACAGTGTTATTAAGTAGAACTTTATAAGATGGTCTCTGTAAGAATTTAAAATTGTTTCTTCACTTACAAATATTTTCAGTCGCATACCTCTAAATCACTTCTTTCTAAGGCCTGTGGATTTTTAATACACGCTGGATAATTATTCATTTTGAGGTAAATATTGAAAGAAAAAACCCATAATTCCTTTTTTTTTGGTTCCACGCCTTACTACTGGTTCATGTTATTATATAAAGACTGTTGTTAGATTTCTTATTTTTGTAATGTGCCCTAGAATTAACTTAATCTGAACCTTACCTTCTTTGTTTTTTAAAGGTAAATGAAATTGCCTTTATAAATACCCTTGAAGCTCAGAACAAACGCCATGATGTTTTATCAAAACTGAAGGAATATGAACAGAGGCTGAATGAGCTACAGGAAGAGCGTCAGAGAAGACAGGAAGAAAAGCAAGCACGTGATGAAGCTGTGCAGGTAGAATTTCATTTAGCAATGTTGATTGCTCACCTGTCATATTTTAGACTTAAAGCCACTTGCTGAGGACCCAAAATAGAGTAACCTAGTGTTTGTTCCCAAAGGTGTGTGGTTTAATATAGCACTCTAGATAAAGTCTGATTTCTAAAAGAGAGTGTGTTCTCCTTCAATTACGGCAGTCAGTTCTTTAATCAGTAGACTGTAGTCACAGCAGTAGAATAGTTAGCTTCAACCAGGTGAAGGACTAAATTGCTCTGGATAGGTTATTATCTATTATTTTCTAATCCTCTCCCAACAATGAAAGCAAAGGTTATTTTTGAATCAGTATATATAGCCTCAATGTTTTTGCCTATGATGAGGCAAATTTAGGGTAATTTTTATGCCTACAATAAGGGGCATCTGTTATTTTTTAGACGGTATCATCAGATACCATAATTAGATTTTAACGTCTACAGCAAACCCTACCTTTGCAACCATTTTCAAGATGAGGAAAAGGTTAATGCATAAACTGTGCTGCTATTTATACTCTATTTTAGATCTCCCTCAGTAAAATGCCTTGACCATAGAGTCTTTAAAGACCTGACATATTTTTTGAGGTAGAGAACAAATTTTGCAATATTTAAATATAAATTTACGCATGCTGTATTTATTGTTTATTCGTTCCTTCAGTGATCATTTCATTGAGTTACTGCAAGTCATGTTAGGCTCAAAGATATGAAAAATATACATCTGTGTTCTCAATGGGGAGACGTACATGTACATAAAGCAGTTTAGGAAAAACGCTGTGCTAAACGCATTGTCAGTAGCACAAAGGACAGCACCTTATTTATATAGAGTGTAGAGGGAACATGAAAAAAGTCAAGAAAAGTTACTGAGTAGAGATGACATTTTTACTAAGTTGTCAAAAATGAAACATACAAGTGATAAGTTGTGGTATGGGAGGGCATTTCATGCAGAAGGAGATAGGAGGAAGCAGTGTATGTAGAGTTAGGGTGCAGCAGGTCATGAAAAGCTTTGTAGGTATGTTAAAAAAATTGTGAGTGTTGTATTTCATGTGTCTCGTTATCAGTGATTTTAGTGAATTAAAATATTAATACATTTTAAGTTTGTTGATCACCTTTTGCTATTTGTGGGCATTAACGGGCATTCCCATATTCATCCTGATCGCTGTTTGATTTGAGTGCAGTGTACTGTTTTAATGAAAGCAAAGCTGACTTCATGTTTAAAAACACAGAATGCTCCTGTTAGAGACACTAGTTTTTCCACTCCAAGAAGCAGTAAAAATTTTCATTTTTTTCATTTATAAGCTATTTATAACTTGTATTCTTAAATGAGTTTAAAAAAAAGTTTAATTTGAATGTTCTCTTTAGCATTATTTCTGTTTTTTTATAGGATAAATGCTATATAAATGTAGAGAAACAGAAATATAGATAAAAATAATTATGGTTTGTAAATTTTGTATTACTTTAATAATAATTCAGTGATATAAATAAGACATTTTTGCTTTTATAGTAAATAATAAATTACAGTTTAATGTGAAAGAGCGTAATTAGAGTATATACAAGGTACAAAGGTATTGCAGAGGAGGGAATAATTAGCTTGATTGGTAGAAGTAGAATTCCAGGGAAGGTTCTCTCTCTTCCTAGCTGTTTTTTGTTTTGTTTTTGTTTTGGTGGGGGATATATGAGTAGTATTGCATATTTTAAAGGGACCAAATTTAAAATTTGGTCCCTTTTTCTGCCTTTTGCAGATTTGGAATATAACACTTATCTTTCATTTAAAAATGATGACTCTCCACAGTTTGTAATATTCATTAAAACTTAAAGGAAAGCAATTTACTTATCTAGTAAGGAATTTCCTCTACCAACCAACACTTTAAGAACTGTTTTGGCTCTTGAATTATTTTTGTTTTTAAAAGTGCTGAAATTTCCTATGGATTTAATTTCAATGAAAAATTTTAAACCTGTCTACATATGCTTGAGATACACTGAGGTAGATAATTAGAAGAAGCCACTGGTAGATAACATATGTAAGGTTAAAATTTTAAAAATGTGTAGTCATTATATGCTGTATGACATTACAGACACTAATGCCAAGCATTCTGTAAATACAGTAATAGTAAGATCCTAACTTAATAAAGAGTTTCAAAGACCCTCCATCCATTTTATTCTTACTCTTTATTCTTTATTGATTAATTATAAGCTCTTTTTTTTTTAAACATATCCTGCTTTGTCCTTTTGTCCTAATCATTTGAATTGTAGACATAAAGAGGAGCTACAGAATCCTTTCTTAGGCTGCTTTAAACACATCCCTGGCTAGGATATGTGGGGGTCTGAGAGGTCCTTCTGTAGGCTTAAGAATTCGATTTTTAATTCCTTTGCTGTAGGTTTTAATTCTTTCCTTGTGGGCATATAGATTCATAATGCATGTTATTTTATAAAGTTGTGCTTCATTTATTAAACAGATATTTAGGAATTCCTACCCTTTGCAAGGTGCTTTGTGGGGTACAAAGTTTCCTGTCTTTTGGGGATTTAAATTTCACATTGGGAAATGGTAGCCGAATTTTACTAATTTTATTTGTTAGCTGTACGGTTACCGCCTCTCTTTTCAAGTTATTGAAAATGGAAATTAATAGGTTGGGTAACTTTTTACATCCAATTATCTCTTTTTGTACAGTGTTGGAGTTGGTCTTGTATCCATTAAAGCAATCAGCAAGTTGACATTATGTTTTCAAGTCTGCACTTGGCTACATTACACCTACCTGAAGTAATATTTTTATATAGTATATATTTCATAAGCTCAGTCTAGGATTTTAAAAATTAAATTTCTCAAGCCTTTAGTCTTACATTAAAATATTAAATGCAAAGTTCTGTTTTAATTATTTATATTAATAAAATATGAAATGAAAAGTTGTTTTAATTCTTTATATTTAATGCCTAAGCCCTTGGTATTTGGTTATGAAGCATGAGTCTTCATATAATACAGAATTTTTTAAACGTTAGATAAATTGGACTCTTATAGTCCAATTTATTTGGAATTTTTTTGTTCACATTTTTTTAATGGAGGAAATTTACTGTGCCAGATTTGATTGTTTTTAGTCTTACAAGTTTTGATATCTTTTTGGCTAAACAAGTTTTCATAATATTATTTTTGATTGGTAATGAGACATAGCTACAACTATGTTTATGTATAATATGCCAGACAGTAAAAGATATATTTAAATTCTAAATGCCTGCCTCCAGCAATCTGCAGTGTGCCTGTTATGTCCTCCTGAAATCAGGGCATTCCCCCCAATTCACAGTCTACCATCTTCCTAATACCACCCATCCCCCTAAAGAAAAAGAAAGAAGGAGAGATCCTTTTGGCTATTTTTAAAAGACTTTTTTTTCCCTGGGGCAGATAGAGCTTGTTGTGGAGATGAAGTTACTGTTGTGACCTCAGTTAAGTATTAGAAATGTTCAAATCTCTCTTCTGTGTTCCCCGAACAGAAATTGTTTTTTTTTTTTTTTTTCCTACTGTTCTTTACTGAGCCCTTGCGATGGCTAAACTCTATGCTGAGAACTTACCTCTAATTAGTAATTTACATCTCAAAATCAACTGAGAGTCTCTTTAAGGTGAAATGCCTTGCCCAAGGTTATATAAGTAGTAGGTACTAGAGCCTAGATCCATGTATTCCATTAATTATAGAGGAGGGGCCATCGAGAGATTATGTGTGCTATCTGGGGAGTGGGTATGGATTCAGAGAAACATTAATAACATGAGGAATGTATTAGTGACAAATATTTCATGTTGAAGTTACCCAGTTTTGATAACTTACCTTCTGGCTTGATCATAATGATGATGATAATGATGATGATAATTACTGAGAATTTTCTATATGTCAGGCCCTATGGTAAATGCTTTTCTTATATTAACTCATCTGTTCTTTATAATATCCTAAGAAATACATATTATTATTTATCTTCTAGAAAACTAAGGCACAGAGAATGTGACTAAGTAGCCCAGCATCACTGTGCTAGTGAATAATGGAGTCAGGAAACAAAACCAGGGAATTGGACACAATTTCCACTGTTACACCAACTATGCTATATTACATTACCTCTTTTTCCTTCTCACAAACTGTCTTCACTTAATTCCATCATGAAAACTTAGTTTAGAAAAAAAAAACTGTTAACTGTGGTTTTTCATCATATTCAGGTATCTATAATCATATTTAACATACATTAACAAAAGGCTTTAGAAGTGATTAATCATAAAATATAAAGTTCTGTATTAGGGTTCTCTAGAGGTACAGGACTAATAGGATATATATGTAGGGTGTGTGTGTGTGTGTGTATACACTAATAGATATAAGCATAGATATAAAGGGAAGTTAATTATTAAGTATTAACTCACGCAATCACAAGGTCCCATAACAGGCTGCCTGCAAGCTGAAGAGTAAGGAACGCCAGTCTGAGTCCCAAAACTTGGAGTCTGACGTTTGAGGGCAGGAAACATCCAGCAGGGGAGACAGATGTAGGCTAGGAGGCTAGGCCTTTACACATTTTCCTGCCTGCTTTATATTCTAACTTTGCTGGTGGCTGATTAGATTGTGCCCACCGAGATTAAGGGTGGGTTTCTCTTTCCCAGCCCACTGACTCAAGTGTTCATCTTTGACAGCACTCTCACAGACACACCCAGAATCAATACTTTGTATCCTTCAATCCAATCAAGTTGACACTCGATATTAACCTTTTTTTTAAAGGAAGAAAAAGAGGGAGAGAGGAGAGAGAACGGGAATGTAGCTTTATTCTAAAAATGGGTATTAATAATGGCCGATCAATATTTTGTGTATTTAAGGTGGAGAATGTATATTTTGTGTATTTAAAATGGAGAGCTCTATAAATATTTATTGAGTTTACTTGTTCTGGATCTGAGTTCAAGTCCTGGGTATCCTTATTAAGTTTCTGTCTCATTGAGTCTAAATCTCTTTATGGGTCTTATGTATCTGGGTGTTAGGATCATTAGCTCTTATTGTTGCATTGATCCTTTTACCACTATATCTTTGTTGCTTTGAAATCTATTTTATCAGATACAAGAATTGCAACTCCTGCTTTTTATTTTTTTATTTATTTTTTCTCTCCATTTGGTTGGTAAATCTTTCTCCATCCCTTTGTTTTGAGTCTTTGTGTATCTTTGGATGTGAAATGGGTCTGGACGTAGCAAACCATTAGGTTTTGGCTGTATCTTTTGATTAGGGGATTTAGTCAACTTAAATTTAGGGTTACTGCCATTTGATGTTAACTGGCTATTTTATCCATTCGTTGATGTAAATTCTTCTTCATGTTGATGCTCTTTACTTTTTGGTATAATTTTAGAAAGGCTAATACTGGTTGTTCCTTTCTATGTGTAATGCTTTCAGAAGCTCTTGTAAAGCAGGCCTGGTGGTAATAAAATCTCTGAGTTCTTGCTTGTTCATAAAAGATTTT
>JAPYYA010004454.1:0-11780 GCA_028533165.1 Leontopithecus rosalia | reverse complement strand
TTAATTCAACATTCCTCGAAGGGATTTTTTTCTTCATGCTTTCTACATCATATGACTTTCTGGTAATATTTGCTCTCGTCTCTTTCAGGTTGCTGAAGAAGAATCTTCCTCTAGGGCTCACTAGCAACTCTGGACTGGTGATATATAAGACACTATTCATATTATTATTTCTGTGTGGGTTTTTTGCTTTTTTTATTCACAAAAGGTGAATTTAGCTGTTTCTCTCTCATCCCCTTAGTTCAAAAACCATTAGCCCCAGATATTGCTCTATTCTTTTCCAAATTCTGATGATATGTCAAAACAAGCAACCAAACAGAAACTTAGGGGTGGGGAGATTGGATGAAAGAAGGAAGAAAAAACATTCAAAGGCAATGTTTTTCTTAACTGCTGTTCCCTTTAGTAGGATATATATTTCAGGCTGTGTCCACAGTGCACACATATTTAACTAAAACAAACATTTGACGAAGTAATAGTTATCCTACAGAGAGATATGACACTTTTATATTTTCTATTCTAGTCTATCCTTTTTAATGGTGCTTTTGACACACGAATTAAGTCCATGAACCATGAAGGGTTACCACCAATGGTTTCAAAATGATACCATAAGGAGATGCAAAAATCTGAAAAGAGGAAGTTTTATTTCATATGTAATACGTACCAACTGACCTAGAAATATTTTGTGAAAGTGACACAAAAAAAATTCACGGTGTGATTTCATTTTATTTCAAGCACATCCATATAGACTCATTTAGGCTGGTAGGGAGCAGAGCTGGATTGTGCTTTTTCAATCCAGGTTAGAGTTGGCCATAGGGAACTTGTATAAGATGTGGAAGGCAGAAGCAAAAGAGCAGCCAGTACTCTCAGAAGGTCACTGTGGTTGGATATGGTGATGGCCTAGTGGGTCAAACCTCCATGTCCATGCTCTTTCTGATGTCTCTCCCTGTTGTCCAATAGCAGCCTCAGCTGATCAAAAGATGCGTGGCTATGGAACCACAGAGAGGTAATTATGCAGAGGTAGTAGCTTCCCGTGCATAGCCTTTCACATGAGCTCCTGTTCTTGACCCTGCTTTGCTAGTTGAACATGCCTGGCTGCTCAAATTTCCCTGCAATCCCAGGGCTTCACTTGCCCACATCACTGCTCCCAGACACTCTGGCTAGGAACTTTGCTATCTGACTCCCCTTTCAGGCTTTTGCTTCTCCAGTACTGACCACATTTTTGTAAGGTCTAATTCCTATTTAAAAAATTCTTTCTATAATTTTCATCATGGTTCTGCTTCTTTCACTGAATGCTGGATGATACAAGTAAGTGTCAATTGGTCAACAGTAGTTAGCTCTGAAAAGGGGAATAAAAGTGATTTTAAAAAAACATAAAGGAGGCTGCAGACTTTCTTTGTATATTTCTAAATTATTTAAAGTTTTGCAATAAAAATGTACTATTAAATCAAGTTGTCTAATGCTCCTCCTTACAAAAGTTCAGCCTAAAAGTTTTTCTGTGTATAATAAACTATAACTTAAATGGAGACTGTTACCTTCTCTTGTGCCATCATTGAGTTTTGACCAAAGGGGACCAACCGTTCAAACCATGCTGTGTTCAAATAAGGTAAACACTGAGCTGTAATCAATCCAGCAGTTTATCTCACTTTCCTTTATCTATCTATAAATCTTCTTCAACCATGTGGCTGTGCTAGAGTCTGTGAGCCTACTCTGGCGCCTGAAGCTGCCCGATTCTCAAATCGCTCTTTGCACTATTAAATTCCGTCAGATTTAATCTGGCTAAGATTTTTCCTCAAGCAGTGCTTATATATTACCTGCACAATGAAAAGAAAGAATGAGAAAAAAGGAAAAGCATATTTTTTTAAGATACTAAAACACACCCAGAAACAGAAAAGCAAAGTAGAACATAAAATCACCATTTTCCAAATGTCCATAAATGGATGTGACTTTTATATCCAGATAAATGACTATAAAAATAGTTGTGAGGAAAGGATAACTTTTCTCAACTTTCCAAAAATTCAATGTCATGGGGGAAAATGTGGGAACAGTGTGACAGAGCCATGCTCCTATGTCCTTAAAGTGCACACTGATCACCTTGAGATTTGGTTCAAAAGTTGATTTCAATTCAGTAGGTTTGGAGCAGGGCCTCAAATTCTGCATTCCAAACCAATTTCTAGTTGGTGTTGATAATAGTGATTCATGGATCACACTTGGAGTAGCAAACTCCGAGGAAACTGAAGAAACATGAAACCCAAATGCAATGTGTGAATTTAGATTGCTTATTGTTTCAAGAGGGAGAATAAAACAATAAAAGCCATTTGGAGGACAATTACAATAGAAAAGTTCAAATGTGGACTGGACATTAGAAAATATCATAAAATTAATTTTAAGGGAGATAATATGACTATGGTTCTATGGGAGAATGTTCTCCTTAAGAAATACATTCTGAAGTATTTAGGGTGAAGTATATGCTGAATGCAACTTTCTATAATTATAAAGATAAATTCTTCTTGATGTCAGTTAGTTTAAAAATGCTTAATTAATTTAGTAATTATTTTTTTCTGGCTACAATAAGTGAAGAAACAGGGCAGAGAATGATAAGTGAATAGCTCCAAATAATCAGTAGTTGGAGGTGTAGTTAGTGTAAGGTGCTACTTTGGAAATGATAATTTTGAACTCTTTCTGATCTGAGTGTTCCGAGAACACTACAACAGCTGAGAACTGCCCCATCCTCCAGAGTTCCAGAAAAAGGCTTACTGCAAAGAATTACCTTTCCCCAAACTTAGATAAGACTCCCTTGCTTACCTATGACAGGACACAAGTTCTCCATATTCTCATTCCTCATCTTAGATATAATAGCTGAACTGTTTTCCCCACTGACCAACTTTCTACATCATATGATTTCCTGATTTGATCAACTGAACAAAGTGCGGCTAACTTACTTTGACCAAAGAAAGTTTGGTCAGGCTTCTCTCCTTCCTGCAAACCTCTAAACTTTGGCCCCCTGGAGGTTAAACAAGCATTGGAATTTGGAACAATTTCGTATAACAACCCCTTTGGACCTCAAAGAATGATACTTCCAGCTCACCTCTCTGATCATGATACCTGCTCGTCTTACTCCCCTTCTCCCAGTTCTTTGTAGCCTGGTTCACTCTTCCCTAAAACACAAAAGTCCTTTCTGCCTGACCATTGAGAGACATATAGACCTTACAGTTGAGCATTTCCTCCATTGACTGCAATAGTTCTCCTCTTTCTATTGAAATAGTTCTCCTCTTTCTATTGCAATAGTCTTTTTTAGTAAAGTCGCTGCTAATTTAGGTCCAGATGTGTTTTTCATTTGACAGAAGTCTAAATGGGGAGAGAGATGTTGCTCTGAATAAGTAAGACATGAGATAGGGGTGCAGGCAGAGAGTTGAGGAGTTGACAAGTGAGGGAGAGCCTTGAATCAAGGACACAGGAGTCTCAGAAGCCAAATGCAACAAGGGAGAAGGGCTCTGGCAGGAATTCTGATGACTGGTCAGGTAACCCTTCTGCATGACTCTGCAGTATAACCTCAAAAATCATGTCATGCATGGTGTGACTGGATTTCTTCTGGCAGGTAGTGAAGGGACTGATTTGTACCAAGCTGGGTATCTGGCTGAAACAGAAGCAGTGGGCTAACAGTGGCCATTAACAATACTGATAGCTACAAGTTTTTGAACTTGTGGAGTGTGCCAGGAGCTGGATGATGAACTTCAGATACTTCATTTCAAATCTTACAACTCTGAAAAATGGGCTTCATGATCCATATTTTACACCTGAAGGAATCATGTTCCAGAGGCTGTTAAATGCCTTTACTGAAAAATACAACTAGTAAGTGGGAAGCACTTTTCCTGGATGCCCTGAATGAATCATACCTTTGCTTGCAGTATTTACATCAGTGTTTATGCAACTTCTTTGTCTAACAACTGTAATGGGAAATCCGTATCACCCACCTCCAGCTGTGTTACGGCTATAGTGCTCTTCTGCTCAGCAAAAAAAACCAACAAATTCTCAGTTTGTCCTGCAGGTGCCACCCTTGCCATGAGATAGGTCTCCTGAGTGCTCAGGCATTCATGGCTCAGGACTGCAATTGATCAGAAATTCTCAAAAAGGAAAGAAGCTTGAGCATCTACTGTATGCTACCTACATTTCAGAATCATGACCCTCACACATGGGTTTAGAGTTCCGTAGATCCAATAATTAATTAGAATTCTTCCTTTCTTTTATACTTTGTTTTTAAAGTATTTGATCTATGTTTGAGTAGATTTACATGGTTCTTAAGTCAAAACATATAAAAATATACAGTGGAAAAAACTCTCTTCTACCACTGTTAGTCATTTGCCAAGTTTTTACAACCCAAATAGAAGAACTAGTATTATTAGTTTCCTTTGTATCTTCCCTGAGTAATTTTATTCATATACAACCAAATATAAATATATATTGCTTTGCCATATTGTTCTACACAGATATTATACAAGCTGTTTTGCAATTTCTCAACATTAATATATCTTAGAAATCTTTATTTTTAAACAACTACATGGTATTCTATTTTATGGCCAAATTATAATTCATTTAATCAGTACTCTATATTTTAGTTTGATTTTAATCTTTGGTCTGGCACTGTTCCCAACACTTTATTTATATCAGTCCATTTAACCTAAACCACAATCCTATAAAATACAGTCGAGCACTGCATAACAACATTCAGTCAACGGCAGACCACATATAGGATGGTAGTCCCATAAGATTATAATGCTGTATTTTTACTGTACCTTTTCTATGTTTAAATACACAAATACTTACCATTGTATTACAATTGCGTACAGTATTCAGTGCAGTAACATGCCTTAGAGATTTGTAGTGGAGGAGCAATAGGCTCTACCATCCAGTGTAAGTGCATAGTAGGCTGTATCTATTAGTAGATACATCGCAGTTTGTGTAAGTACATTCTATGATGTTTGCACAATGACTAAGTCACCTAGTGATGCATTTCTCTTCAGAATATAACCTTGTCATTAAACAATGCCTGACTGTATGCGTTTTTATCATCATCATTTTATAGATGAAGAGAAAAAGGCAAACTAAGGTCAGACATTTGGCCCAAGATCACCCAGCCAGTAAGTGGTGGATCCAGGATAGCAATGAGAGAAGACACAGGGAGTTAGCAATACTTGCAGGTTGGTGCCCTGTGATTCTTCAGATGACGGTGGGGTTCAGGATGGGAAGCCGTGGAGTGACTTCCTCCACCACACAGGAGAGGATAATCTATCTTCCAAAATATTGTCCCTCTAGGCTGGGGATTTCCAGATTTCAGGACCCAGTCCATGAGTCTGGATGTAGATGTGTGAGGCTGTGTCAAAGAAGAGAGGAAAATAACCTCTCCGAATGGAACAGCCTGAGATTAAAAGTAAAACAAGAAATTAAATGCCTCCAAGTACCCAGGGAATCTGCCTAACCTCACAATTCATCCACAGAGAGAGAAATAGATGCTAATGGAAGAAGACATCCCAGGCTACAAGCAGCCACTCTCTTTAAGGAGACCATCTTTATATTATTATCCCTATTTTCTACTTCACTCCAAGGCCAAAAGATGGCACCCCTTGCCTCAGGTTTCTCTTCTTTCATGTTCCATCATCAGCCTTATTACTCTGGCACTGCTCTTGCCAACTCTCTCAGACAACTCTTGCCTTCTTGACCCCACTGACCTCCATTATGCCACCTCAGTGGGACTGCTGCTAGCACATATGGTGCCTTTGTGCAAATTAGAGTCACAGCTGGATGTGCCGTAGATCTGGGATCCAGAAAAATGAAGCTGTTCCTCTCTCGGCACCTTGGTTTTCCTTTTTATGGGGTGAGCACAAAAACAACCTTGCATTTTGGCCAGCTTCATTATGTGCAGCCTAGCTGCACTTTGCCTCAGGCCTGCCCTTCACATTGGATTATTTCCTGCCCAAGGCTTTTTTTGTTGATCTATTATCATAGTAAACTGATGTAAAACTGCTGAGCACTTATGTATGTATAACTCAAAAACGTAGGTCAGCGGTTAATTATACATGTTAACCTGCCCAGGCCATAGTATCCAGATATCTGGTCATGCATTGTAAAATTCTGTTTCTGTGAAGATGCTTTTATAGATAAGATTAACATTTAAATCTGTAGACTTTGTGTAAAGGAGATTGCCTTCCCATAATGAGGGAGGGTATCATCCGGTCAGTTGAAGACCCTGATAGGAAAAGACTAACCTCCTCCATAAAAGAGGGAATTCTGCCAGCAGATCCTTTGGACTCAAAGTGAAGCATTAAGTATTTCCTGGGATTTTGGACTTTTCAGCCTTGACAATTGCCTGAGTCAGTTCCTTAAAATAAATCTCTATCTATCCATCTCTACCTATCTATCTACCTGGAGGGGTGTGTGTGTGTGTGTGTGTGTGTGTGTGTGTGTGTGTGTGTAGTGTGTTCTCTGGAAAACTCTGACTAATCTAGGCAGTTATTGCTCTGTGCAATAACCTCACTAATGTGAGATGGGAGTCAATAAGTAAATTTTTCCTCCTTTCTTTCCCTCGATGTACAGCCCTGAGTGGCTTTTAGGCATCAAGCTGTATTCATTTTCTATTGCTGTTGGAACAAACTGTGACAAACTTAGTGACTTGGAATAACGCAAATTTGTTATCTCAAGTCAAATCTAGGTTGGCTTGGTGGGTTTCTCTGCACTGGGTTTCAGAAGACCAAACTCAAGGCATCTGCTGGCCTAGATTCTTTGCTGCATGCTTTGAGGAGAATACAATTCCAAGCTCGTTTGTGTTGCTGAAAGAATCCATGCCATGTCTCCAGGACTGCTCTTGTCTCCAGTTAGGGAAAGTTCTTTTCCTCTAAGAGCATATGTGATTAGATTGGGCTCATCTATTAATTCAGATAATCTCCCTATTTTAAGATCAGCTTTTTAATCACCTTAATTACATCTACAAAGCCCTTTCACAGTAGTGCCTATATTTGTGTTTGGTTAAATACCCAGGTGATGGGTATCTTTGGGGAGATCTTTAGAATTCTGACTATCACATAACTAGTAATCCATGGTGGTAGCCAACTTGATAACACATCTTTGTATTAGCTTTCTACCCTCACCTTCTTTGCTCTCACTATCTCATACCTTTACTTCCTAGATCATAGACCCCAGTAAAGTGCTGGAGTTTGAGCTTTGTCTCAGACCCTGCATATTGGGGAACCCATCTTTAGTACTTGTAGTGGACCTTGAGAATAGGCTCAGTATGGGATTCTGAAACTGGTTTGCTCGCAAGTCAGATGGCCATAAGGGACCCATTCCTGAAGTCATGCAGCATGGTATAACCTTTGGCATTTCAATTCCTGAAGTTCTCATCTGTGGTTTGATGAAGTGAGATACGGGTGACAAATAAGATCGTAGGTTACACTCTGCTTATGGCACTTGAATGATACTGGAATAGTGATAATCATATAAATTGTGGACATGGCTCTTTGTCATTTTAAAAAACATTTTTTTCTTTTGAGATAATCATAGATTCATAGGCAGGTGTAAAGAAATAGAGAGAGATACGTACCTTTTATTCCCCAATGATAATATCTAATATAACTATAGTGCAATGTCACAACCTAAACATTGACATTCGTACAGTTAAGTTATGAAATATTTCCATCATCACAAGGGTCCCTCATGTTTCTTTCTTACAGTCACATTTATTTCTCCCCAACTTCCGGATGCCTTATCCTCTGACACCCACTAATCTGTTTTCCATTTCTCTAATTTTATTATATAAGAATACTACATAAATGGAATCACATGTCATGTAAAATTGGGACTTTTTCTCACTCAGTGTAATTATCTAGAGATTCAGCTGAACTTTTGTGTGTACCAATCATTTGTTTCATTTTGCTGATGAATAGTATTCCATGGTATGAATGTGCTACAGTTTGCTCAGCCATTTACCCACTGAACATATGAGTTGTTTCCATTTTTTGTTATTTATTTTTTAATTTAATATCATTGTGGTCAGAAAACATATGTCCTAAGCATTCAATATTTATTTTTAAGTTAGATTAGATTATGATAAATGTCATATGTCAGTGATCCCACAGGATTAAGCAAGCAGTCACATACATGGACAGCCAACTTCATAACACATCATTTTTTGGCTTTCCCTGCTTCACTACCATTGTTTCTCATGATTGCTCCCTGCATCACATTCTCTAATAAGATATTGGCACATGAACTTCTTTCTCAGGCTCTGCTATTTGAGAAACCCTAGTCAAGACAGGTGTAATTGGGTGTTAGCCTCTTATAGTCGCTTGCCATAATCTCAGAACATGCTTTGTGTAGTGGTGTCCTTTGTCATAGAGAAGGTGAGATAAAAGCTGGGAAGCTGGGGAGGAGGTTCCAACATTAGTTTCGATGACAGTTCTTGGTGATTCCTCAGGGCCCAAAGCACATAGTGAATTACAAAAGGTAAACCAATAATCTGGGGAAAAGGTATATGAATTTGAAGAATGGGACAAGACAATAGGGAATACATTTTAAGAGATCATTTTCTATACGTATCCAAAGGAATTGAAATCGATATGTGAGAAACCTGCACTTTCATAATCATTGCAACATTATTCACAATAGCTAAGATATGAAATCAACCTGATGTCTGTCAACAGTAAATGGATTTTTAAAATGTATACAATGGAATAGTAGTCAGCCTTTATTTAAAAAAGGAATTTCTGTCATTTGTGACAACATGGATGAATGTAGAGGACATTATGCTAAGTGAAAAAAGTCAGGTATAGAAAGACAAATACTATGTTATCTCATTTATGTGTGAAATCTATAGAAGTTGATCTCATAGAGGTAGAGAGATGGTTCCCAGGGGATAAGTGTAGAAGGAGACTAGTAGCCTGGGCAACACAGGAAGGCCCATCTCCACTAAAAATAAAATGAAATAAATCAGCCAGGAATGGTGGTGTGTGCCTGTAGTCCTAGCTACTCGGGAGGCTGAGGTTGAAGGAGTGCTTGAGCCTGGAAGGTCAAAATACAGTGAATGGTAATATATATTTCAAAATTGTTAACATAAAAAAATGGAAATGTTCTCCCCACAAAGAAATAATAAATATGTGAGCTAATGGATGTGTTAATTAGTCTGATTTAATCATTCCACAAAGTGTATGTGTAGCATAACATCAAATTTACCCGGTGTACTATGTTCATTGCTTCAGTGATGGGATAATTTGTACCCCCAAAAAAATCTCGGTGTCACACAATATACTCATGTGAAAAACCTAGACATAGGCCCTCTAAATCTAAAATAAAAGTTGAAATAAAATTTTTTTACCCAATAAATATATACAGTTATTATTTGTCAACTAAAAAGAAATAAAAAGAAAAAAGGGTCACGCATGGTGGTTTGTGTCTGTAATCCCAACGCTTTGGGAGGCCACAGCAGGAGGTTTGCTTGAGTCCAGGAGTTCAAGACTAGTTTGGGCAACATAGGAAAGCCCCATCTCTAAAAAAATAATAATAATAAAATAAGTCAGCCAGGAATGGTGGTGTGTGCCTACAGTCCTAGCTACTTGGGAGGCTGAGGTGGGAGGATTGCTTGAGCCTGGAAAGTTGAAGCTACAATGAGCCATAATTGTGCCACTGCACTCCAGCCTGGACAATATAGTGAGACCCTGGCTCAAAAAAGTAAAAAGATTGGAAAAACACAATCATCCTGAGATAAATTATTTTGAAGACCATATTTTAAAATGACTAATTAAAGCCAGAAAAATCATGTCTTAGAGCCCTTAGATATAGTTAATCATCATGGTATGATGAACTCTGGAAAAATTAGGATTTTTTTAATTGGAACTGAACAAAACTTTAACCCGTAAATTGTCCGTTAAATTTATATATTGAAAATAGAAAATATAGATTGTCGGATTAGGGTCAGTGGTGTTACGTGTTTGTTGTCAGCCACTCATGAATACAGAGAATAGGAGAAGAAAGATATCATGCCTGGTAGGATTTTTCCAGTCTCAGACAGTGACTCGGATATTTCCAAGGTCCCTCAGCAGCAGAAAGGGATGAAATGTTTGGAAGTACTGATATCCTCAGAGGGACATTGGAGAGTAGAGTATAGAGACTGCTGAAGGAGGCAGGATTGGAACTGACCTTGTAAGCGATGGCACTGCTGCAACTTTGTGACATCTGAGGAACACGTTGTGTCTCAACAGGGGATGAGCTCACAGCCAGGAAACATTTCTGAGGTTAGAGTGTTGAAGTCCTGTCGATCCTTTAGAGAGAGAGGTGGGAAGAAACCTGTGAGCAACCATGCTGAGCCCTCGTGTTGGATGTTGGACTTTTTCAGCCCTCATAATATTTCACATGAATTCCAACTTGGAAGGCTTGAAGTGGTATAATCACAGGAGTACCCCCAAAAGTAAAGGAACCCATAGCATCAATTAGGTTGATTCAGTCTGACAATGAGATCATAAATTAAAGTTCTTAGATGTCAAGAAGGATATGTGGGTTAAATTTTCAGATTTATATGAAATTCAGAACCCTTTATATTAGGTCGGTGCAAAAGTAATTGCGGTTTTTGCCATTAAAAGTCATGGCAAAAACCACAATTACTTTTGCACCAATCTAATAGTACAGACCAATATCAACCCCTCACTAGTCTTTACCACTTCTAAATTGGGCATTAACAGGCAGCAATGGATAGCAGCTCTAGAAAATATCATTTTTGCATTTATGACTGGTCAGGGCTGAGAAACAGAAATGTAAATGTTTCGTTGCTTTATCAGTATCAAGTCTCTTGCCATTTGCGATGAAAAACACTTACATCCTGAAGGCTGATAGGTATATCAGCAGCCATGAGTTATGTAACCTAAAACTTTGACAGTCATTCCACATGAGTGGAAATCTGGCAAAGAGCCCAGTGGAAAGATTCAAGGTGACAGAAAATAGTGGAGGCTTCAAGTAAGTGAAAAAAATGAGTCTTCTCTAAAGGCCAGAACCTTGCTCCAGAAAAGGCAGAAACTAACACCAACTAATTAGGGGTTCTAGAAGGTACTGTAACACCTCATAAATGGGCTGTGGAAAGAGATACACTTTCTCAGTTGTAACACCCCCAGTACTAAGGATATGTATGACGATTGAACTCTGGCTAAACTAACCAGAAAATGAATGTATTATGCAACTCACAGGTTTGACAGGAAAGTTAAAGACCTTAGCTCAGATAATGGGCAGATTCCAGGGAGTCTGGGAAGCAGACAGCATGTCCACTGTCATGCCACAGTAATATCTGCTAGAATCCCACTGCAGTGCCTGGACACTGTATTGACTCTACCACCATGAACTATCTTTAACTCTCTGTGTCTTCACGTTTCTTCTTTCACATTCAAAATCCCAGGTAAGGAGGAGAACATCTGGTGTCCTTTACATTTTCATAATGGGATTAAATTTCTGCTTCTCACAAACACTCATGTGCTGTGGTGTTTTTATTTATTTATTATTTTACCATTAAATTTTCTTAGAGATGGGGTCTCACTCTTTGCCCAGGCTGGAGTTCAGTGGTACAAACACAGCTCACTGCAGCCTTATTGCTCAAGTGATCCTCTCACCTCAGCCTCCTGAATAGCTGGCACCATAAGTGTGTGACACCAAGCCTGGCTAATTATTTTCAATTTTTGAGTCTCTCTTTGTTGCCCAGGCTAGTCTCAAACTGCAGGCTTAAGTAATCTTCCCACTTCAATATTCCAAAGTGCTGG
>JAPYYA010004453.1:0-11780 GCA_028533165.1 Leontopithecus rosalia | reverse complement strand
TGCCCTTTGAAGGACTGAGGGCTTTCTACTTCTGGTGCTTTCAGATATAAAATGGGCGTTGTGTGGCTGTGGCAGTTTGTGGTGCCATGCAGGTGATGTGGTCTGATATGTAGGTGTGTATATGTGTGTGCATGTATGTGGGTGTGCGTGTGCATCTGTGTGTTCCTGGTGCACACGGACCTTGCTCACTGACCCCTTCTGCCATGCAGGTCTGAGTACAGTGGCTCCCCCGATTCACCAAGGGCCCGCAGTGCCTACCGCCGTGATCCCCTTGCCCCCTGGCACACATTTACTCTTTGCCCAGACTGGGAAAATTGAGCGCCTACCCCTGGAGGGAAATACCATGAGGAAGACAGAGGCAAAGGCGCTCCTTCATGTCCCGGTGAGTGCTGGCTGATTGTACGTGGCGGTAGCTCCTGCTTCAGGGACCTGGAGAAACAAGCAGGACGAGGTCAGACCAGGACTCCAGGCTCAACCCTGGACCCATGGGCGCTCATTCCATGTGATCCCAGGTGACCATCTCTACATGGGGGCCACTGTATTGCTGAGCTGCCTCTGAAGCTCACAGTAAGATGGACACAGATGTGGCTGGGATTACAGGCACCCACCACCATGCCCAGCCCATTTTTGTATTTTTAGTAGAAATGGGGTTTCACCATGTTGGCCAGGCTGGTCTCGAACTCCTGACCTCAGGTGATCCACCCGCCTCAGCCTCCCAGAGTGCTGGGATTACAAGGCACGAGCCACCATGCTGTTTTTGTTTTTTAATGATAGCCATTGTAATGGGTGTGAGGTGGTTTTGATTTGCATTTTCCTAATAATTTATAACATGAAACATCTTTCCATGTACTTATTGGTCACTCGTATATTTTCTTCAGAGAAATGTCTACTTAAATCCTTTTGCCTATTTTTAGATCGGTTTTTTGGCTGTTGAGTTGTGGAAATTCTTTATATATTCTGGATATTAACCCTTTAAAAGATACGTGATTTGCATTCTTTTCTCCCATTCCATAGGTTGTCTCTTCACTGTCTTGACTGTGTCCTATGATGCACAAGAATTTTACATTTTGATGTGGTTCAATTTACCTATTCTGTTGTTGCCTATGCTTTGGTATCATATCCAAGAAATTGTTGCCAAATCCAGTGTGATGAGGTTTTTCCCCCTGGTTTTATTCTAAGAGTTTTATAAGTGTGCTCTTACATTTAGGTCTTAGATTCATTTTGAGTTAATTTTTGTATGTGGTGTGAGGTAAGAGTCATTATCCTTTTGGACTTGACCTGTGAAGGAGGAAGTATGTGCTCATCCTCTGATTTCCCAGTAAAAGATCATCCTGGCCCACCACTTCCTTGGTCCAGAGAGCCTCCCTCCTGAGTCCTTCCCTGGCTTCATAATGCCTAGTGCTGTGTTCACGGCCAAGTACCCACTCCCAGGGTTTCTTGTAACTGAACAATTCAGTGTTTCCTGGCTATTGACAGAATCGAACCTCACCACATGCTGAGATCATACAGTCTGCCAGCTTCCTCCTGAGCCTCTCATGGGCAGCACCTAAAGAAAGGAGCTCCTCAGTGTCTGATCAAGGGAAAAATTTGTGCTTCTGTTTTGTTTTTAACTTTTTGTTTTGAAATAATCAGAGCCACAGGAAGTTGTAAAGGAATACAGAGAGGTTCTGTGTACCTTTCACCTGGTTTCTCACATTGGCTAAATTTTACATAAGTATAAATGCCTATCGTTTTAAAATACTTTAATTTGTAAGAGATCTCAACAAGGCTTTTCCAAATCAACCTGTGGGCAGGTGGCTTGTTTTGATTTTTTTTCTGGCTTTATTTATTTATTTATTTTTGGGTTTGTTGCTTTGGATAATTTAAGTAACTTAGAGTTCTTTCTAGGTTGGAGTCTTGTCTAAATATCACCATAGTTCATCATATATAATGAGCACCTAATAAATACTCATTAATGAATTACAGGCAGGTAATAGATTTGCCTCTTCTGAGGAGAGGTTGGCTTACTCAGAGCTAACTCCCAGTGGCTTTTCAAACCGAGGTATAGCGCAGTAGATTTTCATGAAACTCAAATTACATGTAAAATGTTACTCAATTTTGCTTCTTCCAGTCCTTTTTTCTTTCACTTTCTTAAGAACTGATGTGTGGAAAAGAATGCTGGGCGTGTTTGCTGAAAGAAATGTTCTCTTTCCTTAGTGCCATGGAGGGCCAGAGAAGCTGATGAACTTGTTTGCTGAAGGAAATGTTGTCTTTCCTTAGTATCATGGAGGGTCAGAGTTCCTTAGTACCATGGAGGTCCAGAGAAGTTGATGAGCATGGGATGCTTTAAAGGAGGAGGAGCCTGTAGTTGGGGCCTGAGCATTTGGTTGTGATGGTTTAAGAGAGTGAATGCCTTAAAAGTGCACAGCATTGGCTAGGCGCAGTGGCCCACATCTGTAATCTCAGGACTTTGAAATGTCCAGGCAAGTGGATTAGTTGAGCTCAGGAGTTCGAGACCAGCCTGGACAACACAGTGAGACCCCATCTGTACAAAAAACGGAAAAATTAACTGGGTGTGGTGGCACATACCTGTGGCCCCCAGCTACTCTGGAGGCTGGGAGGATTGTTTGTATTTAACCTAACTTATCCCTTCATTTATTTGGGTCTTTTGTAGTTTCATGCTGCAATGTTTTATAGTATTCAGTGTGGAATCTTGCATATTTTAAAATGTTTATCCTTATATATTTTGTTTTTTCCATGTTGCCACAATTATTAAAGTTTATTTTTTATATTTTCCTAGTATATAGAAAAGTAATTTTATATTTGTTTTGTTTCTTGCACACTTGTTAGATTCACTTATCGATTATAGTAGTTTTTTAGATTCCCCTGACTTTTACGTAAACAAACATATTATCTTAGAATAGAGTGATTTTACTTCTTCCTTTTCAATATTCATGCCTTTTATTTCTTTTTCTTTATCACCTTCAGATAGGCAAAGATTTCTTAGCATTCAAAATACATTAGCTATAAAAGGAAAAACAATAAACTTGATTTACTAAACATTAAAAACTTTTGCTGTCTCAAACACTATTAGGAAAATGAGGCTGGGCGTGGTGGCTCACGCCTGTAATCCAAGCACTTTGGAGGCCAAAGCAGGCGGATCACCTGAGATTGGGAGTTCAAGACCAGCCTGACCAACATGGTGAAACCCCGTCTTTTAAAAAGAAAAAGAAAATGAAAGCGCAGACTACATACTGAGAAGAAATAAAACGTGGGTGCGGTGGCTAACGCCGGTATTCCTAGCACTCTGGGAGTGTGAGTCAGATGGATTGTTTGAGCCAGGAGTTTGAGACCAGCGTGCGCAAGACCCTGTTGCTACAAAAAGTTTTAAGAATTAACTAGGCGTGGTGGCACATGCCTGTAGTCCCACCTACTCCAGGGTCTGAGGAAGAAAATCACTTGAGCCCAGGAGGCTGAGGCTGCAGTGAGCAGTAATCACACCACTACACTTCAGCCTGGGCAAGAGACCCTGTCTCAAAAAATACATATTTATGTACACACACACACACACACACACACACACACACACACACTCTCCTACACATATAGATATGCATATATATGTATATGACAAACATTTTGTCTGAAATATATGAACAACTCCTACAACTCAACAATAATTTTATTTTTGAGATGGAGTCTTGCTGTGTCACCTAGGCTGAAGTGCAATGGCAGTCTTGGCTCACTGCAGCCTCCACCTACTGGGTTCAAGCCATTCTCCCTCAGCCTCCCAAGTAGCTGGAATTACAGGTGGGCGCCACCATGCCCTGCTAATTTTTTGTATTTTTAGTAGAGATGGGGGTTTCACCATGTTGGCCAAGATAGTCTTGATTTCCTGACCTCATCATCCACCTGCCTTGGCCTCCCAAACTATGGGAATTACAGGCATGAGCCACCGTGCTCACCTCATAAAAATGTTTAAATGGACAAAAGACTCGACACTTCATTACAAAAGATATCCAAAAGCCTGTAAGCACGTGAAAAAATTCTCGCAATCTGTAGTTACTCAGATGCCTGTAGATGGACGATTCTCACCACTGGGCTTCACTTCCAGGCTAAAGTCATCATTGGCCTGGCCTTTGACTGTGTGGACAGGATGGTTTACTGGACGGACATCAGTGAGCCTTCCATTGGGAGAGCTAGTCTGCATGGCGGAGAGCCAAGCATCATCGTTAGACAAGGTAAGCAAGAAAATAGCATTTTCCCATTTTGATTTTGCTTCTAGCAGCCCAGGTGGTCATTATGCCAGAAAAGCACAGCAAATTAAGCCCAACTTTCACAAACATTTCTCAGTCTTTTGTTGCATTGCTACGATAAAGTACATGAAGGTTAGGCACAGTCTACTCTTCGGTATTCAACCTCAATTCCTCTATTGAGGAAATTCCTCAGTTAAGGATGCCGATTTCAACCAAGGATTCAGTGCATTTTTTTACGCATATATTCAACAAATCAAGACTATTTTACATGGCTATGATTTATGTAGTTCAAAGATCATTACAACAAAAACCCAAGGACCTCCAAACATTTCACTGCGCTGAAATGGTCAAGTATTACATGTTGCTTAAGTCGCTGACTCATCAACCAACTTGAGAATATTTTTGCTCATTGGACATTGTCATGCTGATGATATTTGTTCTGTGGAGTCATCTTGTGTTCTCTGCAAAATATTCACATCAAAGATACGTCTTTAAAATAGAACAGCCTCATTTTGTATTTCTTTTCAATTGGCACTGAATGTACCTTTTTCTATTTTCAATGGAATGTTTCCCTAACAATTGATATTCTAGGTTTCCTGTGCCTGTGGAACAACCCCCCAAAGCATTTTTTCCCTTCTTTATTGCCTTCGCTAGAGATGATGCAGCAGGAATTCAGCTGAGGTTGAATTAACTGTGTCTGACTTTGCATATAGACCCTGAACCCTTTTCTGGAAGCCAACAGGCTATTTAAATCATGTCTGCTAGTTTTCATGCTTTGGTTTAGTGAGAAACAGTTTGAAAATGCCTATCTCTCTGTGTTAAAAATGTTCCTGTTATTATCTGTGATTTCATTTTAAAACCCAGTGGAAGAGGGGAATAGGTCATCGTTTGCTATTTCCTGTTGCTTTTGGAGCTCATAGTCATCCAAGAATTCTGTAAGCACAATAAGAAACATTCCAAGCAAAAGCCTACTTACTGTGAAAACACAGAATTAAACCAAAATGTGACCTCTGTAGAAGAAAGATCACTGGGAATAATTTTTTTTTTTAAAGAGAGAAAAGTTAACTCCTTAGCGTGGTATAGCTTGGCGCTTCCCTAGTGAGTAAAAGTGAGTTAGGTATCATTTTATTTTCTTCCTTATTTCATAACAGCCCCGAACCCCAGGCTTTTCTTCCTTTTCTTGAGTTACATTCAAGCCTGTAATCCCAGCACTTTGGGAGGCCAAGGCGGGTGGATCACGAGGTCAACAGATCGAGACCATCCTGGTCAACATGGTGAAACCCCGTCTCTACTACAAAAAATCAGCTGGGCATGGTGGCGTGTGCATGTAATCCCAGCTACTCAGGAGGCTGAGGCAGGAGAATTGTCTGAACCCGGGAGGTGGAGGTTGCGGTGAGCCGAGATCGCACCATTGCACTCCAGCCTGGGTAACAAGAGCGAAACTCTGTCTCAAAAAAAAAAAAAGTATCATATCTTTGACAAGCAGTAAGGGATCCTTCTTCCTCGGACTTTACATGGAAGGATAAGATTTTTCAGACTGTTCTCTTGGAAGAGTAGCTTATGAAGAAGTATTTTGAGTTGAGGGAGAAGGGGTTGCTCTTGCATTCGGGCCTGGGACCAGGGCTCTTTCTAGGGAGATGACAGGCTCGGAGCTTCCTCCGGGTGCCTCACACAAATACTCTCACACAGCAGCCTCTCCCCTCTGTTCTCTCTGTGTATGTCTGAGTGGCTCCTGTCTCTCACACAGGCTGAGAGAGCCGGGAGACAGGAACCCCTTCCAAATATACTCCACAGTGACTGACTCTGGTTCTATCTGAAAGCCAGAAGGGACCTTTGGAGGTCAGTCTCACTGTCCCTTTTCCTCTGGGGAATGTGGGAAATATTTTAATACTTTACAAATTTCTACTTTAGGTTTTGATAATAAAGACCTTGTTCAGGGAGGTTTCTAATTCTCAACAAACTTCCTCTGGTGGGCTTTCTTTCTGCGGGCTCGGATGTGGCCAGCATCCATGCTCACCATCATGGGAGGCCTCTGGCGAAGGCTGATGCAAAGGGGGCTGAGGGTCTGCATTGCTTGTATATTGACAAAAGAACACAGTATTGGGGCCAAGTGCGGTAGCTCACACCTGTAACCCCGACACTTTGGGAGGGCGAGGCCGGCAGATCACTTGAGGTCAGGAGTTCAAGACCAGCCTGGCCGACATGGTGAAACCCTGTCTCTACTAAAAATACAAAAATTAGCCAGGCACGGTGGTGCACACCTGTAATCCCAGCTACTCAGGAGGCTGAGGCAGGAGAATTGCTTGAACCCAGGAGGCGGAGGTTGTAGTGAGCTGAGACTGCACCACTGCACTCCAGCCTGGGTGACAGAATGAGACTCTGTATCAAAAAAGAAAAAAAAAAGAACACAGTATGGGAATGGTTTTCTTCATAGCCCAGACCCCTCAGGTAGGGTAGCCTCTTCTCCTTCCTGCTTATGCTCCAGCCGTACTAAATAACCTTCATTCCTTTAATTAGTGGGGCAGGAAAGAATCCTAAGTGATATCAGCAAAACCCAAACTGTTGTTATTAATTTTTAAAAGCTGTAAATAAAACACCAGTGCAATCTTGGGCTTCCAGGAAAGTGGGATGGGTGCTGAGGGTTCACAGGGAATGTTCATGTTACCAGTGGCAACTCCTGGCTTGGAAATCGGTTGCTATGACCCAGTAAAGGCTCCTGGGGTGTTATTTGTGGTCACTGACACCCCCTCTTTGTACCTCTTATACTTGCATGAAAGTAGTAAGAGCTATGATTTCTTGAAAGTATTATTTCTGTGGAATGACCTTTCCCTCCAAAACTGATGAACAGGATAGAATTATTTTCCATTCCCCATCTTAAGATCTTCCACTGCTTCCCCTCTGCCTAAGCTCTAAGTTCATTAACACGGCATTCTGCCTTCACTCTGACCACTCCCACGCCCATAGTCCCCAGCCATATGCAGTGACATCCTGTTCACTTCAAGCCACCGTCCCGTCTTCCTTTACACCTGCGTGCCAGTCCTGCTTCACAGAAAATCCGCATGCAGGACCCTTGTCTGACAAACTACTATTGGCCCTTCAGCTGCCAGCTTCAACCAGTGTCACCTCCCCCAGGAATCCCTCCCTCATCTCCCCAGGCTGGGTCCAGTGTTTTTCCTTCGCTCCCACAGGACCCGGACCTCAGTCTCAGTTGTGGTTGGCTGTGGGCTCATGCAAGGCTGGGCCATGGCTTAGTCATTGTTACTGCCCTGGTTCCCAATGTGCTGCATGATGGATATCCACAGAGTGAGTGAATGGCATTTTTGAATTTGTCACTTTGAGGGTTGCTTACCTTATAAACCACGAGCATTTCACATTCCCATTTGGTTTCTCAAAGTGCAAGGATTGGACGTCGTGTGAAATAACGTTGAGTATTCAGAAAACCTCATCTCACTGCTGAGAAAGAAATATTAGAGGAGCTCTGTGTTTACTTCTAGATCTTGGAAGTCCGGAAGGCATTGCGCTTGATCACCTTGGCCGCAACATCTTCTGGACAGACTCTAACCTGGATCGCATAGAAGTGGCGAAGCTGGATGGCACGCAGCGCCGGGTGCTCTTTGAGACCGACCTGGTGAATCCCAGAGGCATTGTAACGGATTCCGTGAGAGGGTATCTTTGAGTAAATATGTGTGTGCAACTCTTTGATTTGCATCTGCCCTTTTAGAGATTCTCAGATGTGAGGCTCTAACGCCAGCATCGCGCTCCTGAAATTAACGAGTGCAGGATGAAAGAGTCTACAGTTGGTGACTTGTAGACGTCCATGGTGCAATGCCGGGACATGAACAGTGTGGCCTTGATACCATGTCTCGCTTTCAAATCTTTTGCTAAGAGACTTTCTAAGTTGACGTGCTCAGAAACTGGATATTTTCCATTTGGCTTCAATGTGGATCAGCACTCAGGTTGCATCAACTCCAGAAGAGCAGCAGGGCGGCATAAATGGACCCCTGAGGCTGCCTTCTGGGGCAGACTCAGCCTGAACACCCTGGAGACCCCTTCCTGAGGGTTTCTTCGGCACATCCATGCCTTCTCTTCCTTCTTACTGCAAGCGCTACCTCTTACACACAACAAGCCCTTGGTTCCTCGACACTGATTCCTTCCCTTTGGGTGCTTTGACCACAGCCCCTGCCAACATCGGCTTCTTGTGCTAGCCTCATCCCCTGGGTCCTCCTGCAGGGAATTCCATGTGTTTATGTCACTTACAGGCTTTTACTTTGTTTGCGTTTGTGAACAGCTTCACTGAGATATAACATGTCAGTTATGTAAAGGGGACCAAATTTGTTAGTAGCAGAATCGCCAGACTCAACTGAGAAACCAAATCCAAGTGTCTTTGCAGAAGAAAATGTATTTTCTCCCCTCTCCATCCTCTCAGTGGTTCTGTGTTTTCATGTCTGCCAATCTCTTCATTGTCATTCTTTCCCAGTGCTTTTCATGAACTTTTTCTCATGTATCTCTATCATTTCTTTTCTTCTTTCCCCACCTTTTCCTCCCCCAGGAACCTTTACTGGACAGACTGGAACAGAGATAACCCCAAGATTGAAACTTCCTACATGGATGGCACGAACCGAAGGATCCTTGTGCAGGATGACCTGGGCTTGCCCAATGGGCTGACCTTTGATGCCTTCTCATCTCAGCTCTGTTGGGTGGATGCAGGTGATGGAAAGCTGGACACTGTCCAGGGAGGGTCTCAAGCTCCTAAGTCAGGGATGGGCAAACTATGGCCCTGGGGCCAAATCTAACTAGCCACCTGTTTTTACATAAGCCAGAAGCTATGAATGGATTTTATATTTTTAACTGGTACATTAAATGGTTGTATAGGTACCTGTGTACTGTCCTTCGCTTTGCCTCTTGGCTTACAAAACCTGAAATAATTTACTATCTGGTGCTTTAAGAAAAAGTTGGCCACGCTGGTGTTGTAAGTGGCATAACGCAGAGCTGTAGTCACCCTGACACCACAAGCAAGTCACAAGTTACCTTCCTCTCCCTTGGCTCGTGCCTCCTCAGCAGAAGCAAGACAGGAGGAAGGGACAACTTCCCAGTTTTTAAGGGCAAGCCCCATGTGTTCCCATGGGGTTTGTCAATGTAATGCTTAATTTCTCCCACTCTTGCCCTCATTACTCTTTTTTTTTTTTTTGGCACAAAGGGGCCATTTCTTGCATGAACAATGAATGACTTGTTTCCATTCCACACAGGCACCAATCGGGCAGAATGCCTGAACCCCATTCAGCCCAGCAGACGCAGGGTTCTCGAAGGGCTCCACTATCCTTTTGCTGTGACTAGCTTCGGGAAGAATTTGTATTACACAGACTGGAAGATGTACGTTGGCTGCAGCCGTGGGGGTTCGTGGGCCTGCTCCTCCACCTACTGTCTCTGGGAGGCCAGGCCCTTCCCATCTGGCCTCTTGGTTGAGCCTTCAGAAATGTCCCCTCTAGAGATGTCTCCTCTCCCTCATTCTTCTCGTTGTCAGGAGGCAAGAGGGGGACTGAAGAAGGAGGGAGGACAAGGCCCTAGGGGACAGGAGGTGTCATTTATCACCCAGATGCTCCTGACTGTGTGGTTTCAAGTCTTTAAACCTGGACTTCCTCAACATGTCGGTTCTTTCCCCAGGAGCTGGCCCAGGGTCGTGTGGCCAGTGGGCTTCACGTCCACTTTATGTCCCTGCTTCATGACAGTTGTTAAACAATATTCCCACAGCCTCTTCTTGACCACCCCTTCCTGCAAAAGAAGGGATTAAACTAAGAAGACAACTGGCCAGGGGCATGTGTCTAGAAAACTCATTTCCTGCTTGGGATTTCGAGTGCAAGGGGAGAGCTAGCTGGTCTTTATCTTCTTGTAAAAAGCCAGAAAAATGTAGGCTTGACCCACCCCAGGAAAAGGAAGGGATGTCTAGGAAGCAATGCCATCATGTGCGTTTATGGCCTCCAGTTTATCTCATAGTGACGAAAGAGACTGCCCCGTAGATATGAGTTCAAGCCATCAGATGTGTTTTCACCTTCTGCCCTCTGGTGCTTTGTAGGAATTCTGTGATTGCTCTCGATCTTGCGATTTCCAAGGAGACGGATGCGTTCCATCCCCACAAGCAGACCCGGCTGTATGGCATCACCACAGCCCTGTCTCAGTGTCCCCAAGGTAACTCTCCTGTGCTATTTTACTGTTGGGGTACTGGGCGCACTAGAAGCTCAGAACCCACACTCTGGCTGCTACCAGCATGGCCACTAGTAGCCTTGATTATGCTGTAAGAGAGATGCAGTCCTTTGCATCCAGACTCTTCATCAGCAGGTGAACGAGTTAAATCAACAGAAAATATTAGGTCACGAAGTTGTCAGGATGAGGAAAAGAATGGTTTGGGCTCGATACAAAAGTATAGGGTCTTTGGGTTCTAAATAGACAGATTATGATATTATAATGTTAGGATCTCTGCTGCTTTAAAAGTCCATCCATTTGGCCTAACAGCAATAACAATAATTAATAATAATTGCAAACATATGTGTGGCACTTACTGTGAGCTAGGAACTTCACATATGTCAACCCACTTAGAGTTCTAAATACTTTATATTCATTAGTTCATGTAATCCTCATAGCAATCCTACGAGGTGGGTACTATCATTATGTTCATTGCACAAATAAGAAAACTGAAGCAACTTGCTCCAAGTCATGCAGCTCACAGGGCAAGTCCAGGCAGCCTGGCCCTGGAGTCTGTGCTATGCTGCCTCTTGAAGACCCTTTCCTTCACCCACTTTCTTTCTCAGCTTCCCTCCTCTTCTCCTGTCTGTGTGAAGCTAGGAGTGCAAGCTACATAGAGAGAACTTTGTACTTTAAAATTCCAACCCCATGTTATAGTCAGAGCTGAAGAACTCCCCTGAGATCTATTTAATAGCCTTACTAGAAAATCAGAATAGCCCCCAAGTTGGGAATCAGTGTTTTTATCTGTCTGGTTTAATACTGAGGAAACAGATAATGGATCAGCTCAGCTGACTATCTAGCACAGTGGCCCACTCTCCTGAAGCCCTTCCTAGAGTAGCTTCATGGAAACTAAAAAGGGGGTCACACGCAATAAGAAGGCCACTCTCTTAAGTGGCTATGGAGTCAGGTCAGAGAGAGGGCTATTGAACTGATTTCTGCCTTTTCCAGGCCATAACTACTGCTCAGTGAACAATGGCGGCTGCACCCACCTCTGCTTGGCCACACCAGGGAGCAGGACATGCCGTTGCCCCGACAACACCCTGGGAGTTGACTGTATCGAGCGGAAATGAAGATAAGAGTGCCTTATTTCCTTTTCAAGTATTTCACAGCGACACTCTACTTGAAGCAACTTGGTTCAGATTGAAAAGTGTCCTCTGGCTGAGTGGCCACTAGGCCCAGACCCAGCCTAGCCTGAGCCCCAACAACTTTACCCTCACTGTTCCCCAAAACATGCACCCTGGGATTCTCAAATGGAAAAGTCTCTACCCCTACACAAGGACAGAACCCTCCACCCCTATGCCAACCCTC
>JAPYYA010004452.1:0-11781 GCA_028533165.1 Leontopithecus rosalia | reverse complement strand
TGCTCATTCCTTTTTATCCTTTTTTCTCTAACCTTGTCTTCTTGTTTTATTTCATTAAGTAGGTCTTCGACCTCTGATATCCTTTCTTCTGCTTGATCAATTCGGCTATTCAAATTTGTGCATATTTCACTAAGTTCTCGTGTTGTATTTTTCAACTCCGTTAGTTCATTTATATTCCTCTCTATATTGTCCATTCTTTTTAGCATTTCGTCGAACCTTTTTTCAAAGTTCTTAGTTTCTTTACATTGGGTTAGAACAAGTTCTTTTAACTCCCAGAAGTTTCTTATCATCCACCTTCTGAAGCCAACCTCAGATAATGGGACACAGTCCTTTTCCATCAGGGCTTGTTCCGTTGCTGATAAGGAGCCGCAATCCCCTGTAGGGGGAGAGGGGTTCTGATTTTGGGTATCTGATTTTGGTGAGAAAAATATACATCTTTATATAATATACATATTATTAACACATATCATATAATATCTTCATATATATATATATATATATAATACATTCTTACATAAATTTAGAGAGTGAAGGAGAGAAAAACTACCTTCAGGATGCTCATACCAACTTTTACTCCCATCAGCAATAAAAAGAATTGCCTGTTTTCCTTTACCCTCTTATTTTTTAAAGCCCAATCAATTTGTAGGCAAATGATGCCAACTTCTTATCTTTGACTCCTAATAAACCTTGCACTTTGAAACTGCATCTTTTAGTTCTTTCTCCTGTATTTTTTGTGAGTGTCTTGTTTCTTTG
The DNA here is from genome assembly GCA_028533165.1 of Leontopithecus rosalia. Lineage (NCBI taxonomy): Eukaryota > Metazoa > Chordata > Mammalia > Primates > Cebidae > Leontopithecus > Leontopithecus rosalia. The sequence continues at coordinate 11,028 of JAPYYA010004452.1, read as the reverse complement.
TTGACTTTCAATCTGAGGTCATACTGAAAACTTTTCTTCCCTGGATTATTCTTATGACTTTCCAATCTCCCGAAGTTCCTCCTGGTTTAAGAATTACCACCAGCTATTCTTCATTTGGTCACTTATCACCTAGAATACCTCTTATCTGTCTTACAATCATATTTCTGACAATCTCAATCAAGCCGAACAAAACTGCGAGCCGTAATATAAGAGTCTCTAAGAATGAAGGAAAAATGCAATCATGAAGTTCATGCACGCTGCTTCAAAAGAAACCCTTAACACAGAGTTTCTTTATACAAATTTTAGCTACAGCAGATAGTAGAGTAGAAGAATCAGACAGAAAAAATGGTGGCTCTTGAAAGTCAATTCATTTCACAACAAATAAAACACTCTTCCTTCCTGCCTGAAATTTTCCTCTTTACTGACTCCTTCATCTTTCTCATGCCCTTCTCTAGGATTCAAGTGTTACTATAGAGATGTGACTTAAATCAGTGGTTTTCTTCTGTGGCCTACTCACTTTTCTCCCCATCTCCTAGGTGGCGACTTTTTCATATGCTAATATGGTACTTTACAGAAATCTCCCATATGGCGCTTGTGCAATATCTCTTAATTATTTGTTCACATATCTGTTTCCCAGACTAGTCTGTTAATGCCTTTAAGTCATCCTGCCATTTGTCTTTGTAGCTTCAGTGTTTGGTTCCAGACAAAGCCTGCATACAGTAACCACATGATTGTTGTTGTCACTCTCCTGAGGACATATTTGAACTGACAGCAGATCAAAATATTTACTCTTATACCTAAGGCTAAACCTTACGAAATTTTGTTGATGCACAGAATTAACCATTCGGAAGGAAACAAATGTAATAGCCTAAGCACAACAGAATGATACATGGATCTTCTTGAATTCCTGATGGGTTTATCCATGTGTGCAAAATGAAAATTATAAATATCACAAATCACTATACCTCTGTGGTCTCAGTTTCTTGTTTTTGTTTTCTTTTTAATCTGTGAAAACACAGGGTTGTGACATGATCTCCAAGGCACTTTTCAGTCTTGAAATTCTATGATTTGGATTCAACTTGTGCAAGGCTGGACGTAAAGTGCCTCCCCTGCTATTCCGAGGGCAGGTTGAACCTGGAGCTGCTTGTTCACTGTCTTGGAGTTTCAGAGATAGCATGCTGTTTACAGACAACAGTGCTGCCCTGCCTCTGATAGCTGATCCTATCGCACATGGTTATTTCCAGCTGTCTTCAGGAGCAGACAGCTGCTGTGTCCAAATTTGCCTGCTTCACCACTGGAGAGGGTAGCAAGCAGAGTCGCACTCCTTGTAGGGTGCTTGAACTGCTCACCAAATGCTTGAGAGAACGTGACCTCACAGGGACAGATAGTGGCATGTAAGGGCTATCTTGGAACTAAGACTGTTTCATATTTTCATCAGGTTTGGAAATTTGTCCAGTAGCCAGCTGGGGCCAGAGTTGAGGGGGAGGGCCAACAATTAGAAAAACATGCATTAAGAACAAATGAGCCTAAAGAAGTTAAGAAAAGGGCACACATTTATAATCTGCTAATAATAATATTTTTTGTAAGTATGTAAGCTTAGAGGTATTGTTTCTATGTTTGTTTGCAAGTATGTAGATACCGTATGGAGCGATGGTTCAAAATTATATTACAAGGAACTATAAATACCCAATAATTTGAGAAGCGGGTATATCTGTATCCACCTAGTCTGCACAGTGCTGGAGAGTCACTTTTGAGAACTGGGTATTCTTAATGCTAAAATTTGCACAGAAAGTTAAAAACTTAAAAATGGTTGGGAAAGAGTGATAGTGATGTTTGATAATGGCAAAGAAAACTTAAAAATAAAATAATAAATAAATTAAACAAATTACTAATCATATTTTCAAAATAATTTCCACTTACCAAGAAGCTCCAGAATTCACTTAATCTAGTGCTATTTATGTTTTTTAAAAGTCAAAGTTGACAATTTTGGAGACAGAATCGAGACCTCTATTTCGCCCTTAGTGAAGCTGTGTGACACACATTTGAAGGCCTGTCACCTCTACTCCAATCAGATACTGACTTTCTGGGATGAAAAGGAGCCCAGAGTACATTTCTTCCCTCACTCAGCCTACCTGAACAGCTTCTATTTTGTGCCCCACTACAGTAAGACTCTTTTGCAGAGAGTGGAAGAGATGACCTCATTTCCAACAGGATACCAACAGCTCCCCACAAGGGCCAAATTTCCCCCAATTTAAGTTGAATTCAGAGGAATAGCATACTCAAGTCTCAATCATGTAGTCTCTCTTACCTGGTTTCTCCTTGAAAATAGAATTTGAAGGACTAATTTTGATGTTAGCTTCTTGCAGTTGCTCCAAGGCACCAAAGGATTTCTTGGCTCGAATTCTAGCAATGCAACAATTTCACCTATATATATTATTTTAAATGGCTCTTTTGACATGCTGAGAATCAGATTTGGCTTGGCAAAGGCCTATCAGGGCCCATAGAGGAGGCTTCAATAGAGACATCATCCATTCATATCTTTCTAAGAAGGAAAATATTTACTTTGGATAAAATAGAGATACCATTATTAAATAAAGACTGACAAACCCAAGTCTTAGGCAGTTTCTCTAAAGTTTTATTAGACAAATTTGACTAGCATTCATAGTAAGGTCCAGGAAGAATAAGGACATTTGTGTATCTCCATTGAAACAAATTCATGTTTTTCATATGCTTGGGCAACATTTAAATGTACAAGGTCATAAATAAATAGGAAATTTATATATAAAAGAGACCAAATTCTTGGTTTTCACTTATAATAGGTATTTATAATAGGTACGCAATCTAATGAAGGAGTCTTACTTGGTTATAAATGATTGAAGGATATTTTGTAATCACCACCACAAAATCATTTTAATATGCCTGGCAAGTACAATGAAGCATCTATCAAATATATTTTCAGCCTGTAGTTGTTGGGGCAATGTTGTTATTTTTAGAAAGTCTTGTGAAATTTATTTTCTCAGATGTTAGTTTTCTAGCATTTTGAGAAGACTTTAAGTCATTTGGTAAGGGAAATTACTACAGTGGAAGTGCCATGGTGCCCTTCCAGTTTTTAAAAAATCTCTCTGTCTCAGAGCTAGTCACTAGAGCAGAATGCATCGCTTGAACCAATGTTATCACCTAAAAAGCAGAAGTATTTCTGTTCTTGAACACTGACGTCAACTCAAACCTTATCTGAATTTCCTACAGCAAAATATACAAATAGTAATTAAAAATTACAAAGTGCCAGAAACTGAGCTAAATGCATATTACGTCTAATTCTCAAAAGGCCCCATCATATGGGTGATAACATTTTCCCCTATTTTACAGCTGGGAAAACTGAAACATAAGGTGTTATGATTATCCCAACCCAGGTAACTGGGTTCAACTCGGAATTTCTACCCACTACATTATCCGGCCTCTTCTGGGCTCATCAGCACAATTAGCAAAAGCTAGAAAGAGTCAAGGGTCTATATGTGTGTGTGGTTGAGGGCAGGGAGGGAAATATTGCATATTAAAGATTCCATTTAAGGTCATTTTTGCATATGAAATAGGCTGTCACTTTACTTACCTTATAACTCACATCCTGAAGTTGAAAATTCAGATATCATACTTTAACTGTCTTTTTTTTTTTTTTTTTTTTTTTTTTTGAGACGGAGTTTTGCCCTTGTTACCCAGGCTGCATTGCAATGGCGCGATTTCGGCTCACGGCAACCTCCACCTCCTGGGTTCAGGCAATTCTCCTGCCTCAGCATCCTGAGTAGCTGGGATTACAGGCATGCGCCACCATGCTCAGCTAATTTTTTGTATCTTTAGCAGAGACGGGTTTTCACCATATTGACCTGGATGGTCTCGATCTTTTGGCCTCATGATCTCATGATCCACCCACCTCGGCCTCCCAAAGTGCTGGGATTACAGTCTTGAGCCACCGCGCCCGGCCTATTTTAACTGTCTTAAAGATACTTAAGTGCAGTTTCACCTGGGAAAACTAAAATCTAGAACTATATTTGAAATAAATATGTAGAGTAAGCACAGCTTGAAACATTAAAGGAAAATCACATTTCTTTGATTAAATTTTATAGAAACTTTCAAGCTTACAGAAACACTGAGGGAATAGTAGATGAAATAGCCATTGAACCTTCACCTAGATTTTTTTTGCTAACATTTTGCCACATTTGATTTATATATATTTTTTTATTTTGCTCAAGTATGTAAAAGTGAATCACAGATATTGTGACATATAACCCTAAATATTTAAGTATGCATCTCTGAAAAGTAAGAGCAATTTCCCGCAATTTGCAATAATAGCAGTATTATTGTTGTCACATCTAAAAAAATTATAATTCCTTAACATCATATGATAGGCAAGCCATATCTAAGTTCCCCCAATTGTATGGAACATATATTTAACAATTGCTTTGTTCAAGCCACGGTCAAAAGAAGATCTACTCATAGCTTCTGCTAGTTATCTCATCTCTTTTTCTAATTTCTTTCTGAAGTTGCTTCACTGGACACTATAAAGTCCTTCTTAAATATTCCTTAAAATAAGTAATTTTTAAAATTTAAAAACAAAGATTGGTAATTGGAGTTGATTTTTTATAGGGAAATTAAATAAAAATAACCACTTGTCATTTTATTACCTTTTAGATATCTTTTCAAGTTGTCTAGTGCAGCGACTTCTACCTGCCTCTTACCGTGGTCTCATCTTTCCCAGCCCATGTGTCAGGTGAAAATCAATGAAAAAAATAAAACCTTAGAACTTCGGGGCTGAATGATCAAAGGTGTTGGAAATCAGATGGCCTAACCACCTTCCTTAATACATTAGAAAACCAAGTTCCAAAGAGGTTAAAGAAATTGTCCTGGGTCACAACTACGTATTAGCAGAAAACGGAACCCGCACAAATGTCCAGTCCTTTTTCCAGTAATATCACAGTAGAAGAAGATCATATTGCATGGCCCCTGTCTTTCTAAAAGACTGCAGAACAAATGACTGTTCAGATCCTGTGCTCTGGCACAAAATTAAATAAAGCTATTCTTGACATTCCAATTTACATCTGTGACAGCCCTTTTTATCAAGCTAGTCTGCAGGTGAACTCTTCAAACCCAGTTCGAACCTATGGACATGAGGTCAAGGGTTTATTGTGAGTCTGTGCTCTCCTACATGCCTGATAAAGGTTACATACAAACTAAATGGACTGTGTTTCTCAGTAGAACCTCATAAACTCAGCCAGTAACAGTTTAAAGGAGACTCAATGCAATGCCCTCTTCCCAGATTGTTTTTAAATATAGCCTTTCTCTTGCCATTGGGGAAATATTTCTCCTCTTTCTATGTGGTTCTGGTGAGACTGCCAATCATGACTTGTCTCTACAATACAGAAACATTGCCTGGCTTGATTAATCATGGAATCCCCTCCCCTAATTTGTATGGTTTACAGAGTGCATGCACAACCCTAGCAGTGACAATTAGAGCAGTCATGCAATTCCATATACGGGAACCGGGAGTAAAACTGTTCTCTCTTTCTTTTGGAGTATATGCTGTAAGGTATGAGCTTTGACAACCTTTTCTGACAATGCACCTGGTGAGAAGATTTGGTTAATTCTTAAAAAGAAACCAAGTCGTGGATCTAATAGATAGAAAGAGAGCGCTCAGACAAGAACACTTAGACTTGGAATTTTCAGTTAGTTAAATGAACTGAAAATTCACTTTTTTTTTTTAGACAGGGTCTTGCTCTGGTGCCCAGGCTGCAGTGCAGTGGTGTGATCAATCATCACTGCAGTCTCAACCTTCCAAGCTGAAGCTATCCTCCTACCTCAGCCTCCCAAGTAGTTAGTACTATAGGCACAAACCATGACCCACAACTAATTTTTACATTTTAAAAAAACACAGGGTTTCAGTATGCTGGCAAGGCTGGTTGCAAATTCCCGGGCTCAAGTGATTCTCCTAACTTGGCCTCCCAAATTCTGGGATTACAAGCATGAGCACCCAAACTTCACTACTTTTATTTTATTATTTTTTTTTTGCTTTTGCTGTATTTCTGTGTTTACATCCAGAAACATCCTATGAGTACAGAGCTCTGCTTTGCAGAGAACCAGCGTTCTAAGGTTTTAAGACATCTAAAGCTAATGGTTTGTACCTTGTCGCAACAATTTACAATTTTTTTATTTTAATTTTTTGAGACAGAGTCTTACTCTGTGGCTCAGGCTGGAGCACAGTGGTGCAATTGTGGCTCACTGCAACCTCTGCCTCCATGGTTCAAGCAACTGTCATGCCTCAGCTTCAGGAGTAGCTGGAATTATAGGAGCACACCACATACTGGGCTAATTTTTGTATTATTAGTAGAGATGGGGTTTCCTCCATGTTGCCCAGGCCGGTCTCAAACACCTGGCCTCAAGCGATCTACCCTCAGCTTCCCAAAGTGCTGGGATTATAGGCGTGAGGCACCACTTCTAGCCACAACTATCTGCAATTTTGAAAGCAGAAGTTACATATGTCCAGGGGTGCTGTATCCAGCAGTAATCAATCAGAAATAAACGTGTGTTTTTCTTTTCTTTAGAGAGAAGTGCCAAAGCCTTCATAATTTAGGCCAGGATGAAAAAATCACTTTGGAGTCACAGACAGTAGCCTGATTTAGAAAGGTAGAAATATGGAACCAGGGAATTACTTGGGAACCTTCCTGAGAAGGATATTGGCTAAATCACTGAGGATTGCATCCCTGAGAAATATGAGCAAAGAGTAAATCTGAGAGATGTGGGGAAAGGCGGCAAGATCAGCTACTTCTCCCTTAGGTAGGTCACGAAGGAGGAAAAGCCATGGGGGTCCAGGACCTGGGAGTTAGTATACATGAAACTGGATCAGCCCCAACCCCTTAGTAGCCTGAAATTTAGAATGGACTGTTTGTATATAACAGCAGTTGCTGGGACTTTAAGCATGGATAGCCCTTGGCCAACATTAGAACTGAAGAAGTGGGCTCCCTGCAGCATTCTGAGCTAGTAATCACTCTTCCAACTGTTTAGGGCTAATCTTTGAGAAACAGCAGCTGCAGCAGAGCACTGTTTTGCCTCTATATCTCTTTCTGCTTTCTGGTAGCCAGAATTGCCCTACTTTGGACTGAATGAGCCTGCAAAGGGTAGGGAATTAATGCGTAAGGGAAAGACAGGGAACCTCAAGAAAAAAATACTAGACTTCCAGTTACCAAAACATCTAAGTCCTTCCTGTAGTTTGGACATATCCCCTAAAAAGCGCAGGCTTGAAACTGAATCCCCAGTGCAACTCTGTTGGGAGGTAGGGCCTAATAACAGGTGTTTAGGTCATGAGGGCTCTTACCCTCATGAATGGATTTATGAGAAAGCTTCAGGCTATGAGTTCAATCTGCTCTCCTTCCCTCAAGTGATCTCCTCCTCCCTCTCCAGATTCTGACCCCTCCATCTTGGACTTTTCAAACTGCAGAACTGTGAGAAAAAAATTATTTGCTTTATAAATTACCCAGTCTCTGATATTCTGCTATAGCAGTGCAACATGGACTAAGATAGTCCGACAGCAGTTAATTGAAAATGAAAAAAATTAGTAAGTGACTGTTTTTGTACCAGGATTTGTGGAGCAGTTTATAGAACATATAATTTCATTTACTAAAGACAGAATTGGGCATTCAAAGAAATCTTTTATCATATTCTCTGATATTTCTTCTGTTAACTGTGAGGTCTTCAAAAGTGTATGGCCTCAACTGAGGACACCGTCGGGCTCTATTTTGCCCAATTCTGTATAATATTTAATGCAGGTTTTGGTGTGCACACACTGGGCACCTCCAAGGGAGGCAATATAGTTTGTTAACCAGAACCGGAAATGATGAATTGTTTGTTCTCACCCATAGGTGGTAGACATCTGTGGGTATCTCCATACATAAGGAATACACTGTACTGCCCCTATGTTCCCATCCTAATTAGTTAATTTTACTTAGACATGAAGTTGTGGACTTCTCTTGAAAATTGCTTTACACCTTGCTCTTCTAGTTTTACCTAAGTCACTGCCCCACAGTCTGTCCTTTGTAATTTATTAGGTGTCTTTCACAATCTGTAACAAATTCCTATTTTCTAGTCATATTCCTTTTGTTATTCCACCTACTAGAAATGTATATTAGGCAGCTACAGTCAGCTCCGTCTTCTTCCTTCAGCCATCTCTGTCGAGCTCCAAACAGAGATTTATTCTGTCACCCAATGGGATCTTGCTTCACCTTCTAGTCTGAATGCTCTGGAAACATTTTTTTTTTGTTTCAACATAGTCAATTAATCACACACATTTATGACCGGCAATCTCCAAGAAGGCTTCAGGATGTACCCAGTGGGAGAATTCATGGACGAGTAGGCAAAATGCCAGCTCAGACAGGGATACTTGATACTCCAGTATTTCTGGCTCTATTAAATATTGCCCAAATCCCCATAAAAACAAAAGACATTTCAGTGCACTGATCTGGGGGGAGGGTAGAATGTAAAAGAGATCATTTTAGGGCTCTGTCACTTTCTCCCTAGCCTGTCCTCCCGTCAAACATCTTTGTTCTTTTAAATCCTATCCTGTCCCTGTTCCTTTTCCCTTTACTATTTTCAACAACCTAAAAGTTGGCTCAGCTTACAAATCGTACTGGGCAGAAAAGTCTTAATAGGGTATATGGTCATGAGTAAAGACATGGTTACAAAATATATTGTTGGAGTGAGTTGGGGATAGAAGTTGAAATTGGGAAGAAGTTTCATTGCTCTGGTAACAAAAAACATAAAAAGAGTGAAAGAAAGAAAATCAAATCATCATTCCTTACAAATACGTCTTCTAACTTGGTTCAATAGTTGACTCCAAAGCCACTAGGTTATCAGATGTTGTCTCATGACTTTAGTTTTTTTTTTATAAGTTGTACAAGTAATGCTTGTTTCTTGTAACAAAATCAAATAATACAGAAGTCTTAAAAAAAGTAAAACCTCTAAAACCTGATTCCCTGTAAGGAAAAATTGATTACAACTTGGTACTTTTTTAGACTTGCAAATATTTTATATACATGTGATTTTTCAACATATAATACATGATATATAAAGGGTCCCTTCTTTCAAAAAGAATTACTTTATTCTTTTGCATGAATAAGATAAAAACAAACATACTCTTCAGCACATTCTTTACTCTTACTCTAGCATGGACATCATGGTTGTTCATATTTGAGGTATATAAATTTGACATTTAATAGGCAACTCTCTACAAATTATTATTTATGAGTCAATTTTTGGTTTATTCAAAAAACAGTGAATAAAAAGCTACCTTCCAAATGCTAGCAATTAGGGGTATAAATTCTCCTAGGCTTTGTGCAATGGTATCCTATAACGCCAGCCCTTTCTAAATCAATCACATGGGTCTGATTGACCTTGGCAGTATTACAGGGTCATATTATTACATGGCTGAGCTGTTCTTGAACAATTTCTACAATGTACTATGTACAAATGGTCTTTTCTTCAGCACCAGGCATGCGTGTCTTATCTTCTCACCCATTCTTCTCCCCATCGCCACTTCATCTCACCTTTTCTTTCATTACTTTTATGAAAGAAAAACGATTGTAGGACATGTAAAGAAAACTTGTCCCCATGGGCTTTCTGTCTTTCAGCCTGCCCTTTCTTGACGCTATGTTACAGTTGAAATACTGCACTTGTGGACTCCTGGTTTATTCTTAAGATGGGTTTTATTTGTGAGTTTATCTGGTTGTTTTGTGGCTTCAATATCGCAAAGAATAACCTCTTCTCATTTTTATCAGAGGAAGGACAAGAGCTGGAAAGAGATGTGGTTCTATCAGCAATTCGCATAGGAAAAATTTCAGTCTTTTTCTAAACTGTCCTACAAAGGAATTGCAATGTCATCACAAAAAAAAGACTGAGATTGCAGTTCTTAACTACCAAAGTATCTCCAATAAAATATAATTTTTAAATAAAGAAATAAGACCCATTTCCATGAAGACAATCTTTTATTTCCTCCATGCTTCAACCCAGCATCATGTGGGGTGGGGAGAGGGGAAAGTGTTAAACTAGAAACCAAGGTTGTCAATCAGGATCAAAGCAATGTCGCTGGAGTCATGTTTAAACAGGTAATAGAGAGTTTAAAGAAAAGGTAATTGACAAAAGTGTGGACGGACTACAATGAAGCCAACAGCAGACAGTGAAATATTGAGGGGACCAGTTTTGCCACTCGACTGGCTGCAATGGCAAAAGAAAGTGGGGCAGCTATGGAGGCAGATATAGAAAAGGACTCCGAAGGGAGGTGCAAAATTCACCGAGGCACCCAGCCAGCTCACACGCCGCTTGGCAGAGCAAGAGTTGGGGAAGTAAACATCCAACTTCACTCTTCTTAAAGTCTGCATCTCCTGATGGTGCCTCCCATTGGTGGAACTCAACTGGAAACCTGACAACAAATGAGTCTGTACGTGCAGCTCATCCAGGTCAGCCTCTCAGGGCAGAGTGCAGTGGAGAAAAAATAGAGAAGACCTGCAGGGCGAAGATGGCACCCAGCCCATCAGATGCAACCACACATGAAATCTCCAAGTCCTTGGGCCTTTCCTTTCTTGTCTGGGCGAGGTAGAGGCCAAGAGTCATCCCAAGTGCCAAGATGCTGTAGGTCTTCTCTTTATTCTGTATGGCTTATTTGAAAAGGAGGAAGTCCAAAGGACTATAAATCGTTCTACTATAAGGACACATGCATACGAATGTTCATTGCAACACTGTTTACAATAGCAAAGACCTGGAATCAACCCAAATGCCCATCGATGATAGACTGAACTGGGAAAATGTGGCACATATACACCATGGAATATTATGCAGCAATCAAAAATGATGAGTTCGTGTCCTTTGTAGGGACATGGATGAATCTGGAGAACATCATTCTCAGCAAATTGACACAAGAACAGAAAATGAAACACCATATATACTCACTCATAGGCGGGTGATGAACAATGAGAACACATGGACACAGGGAAG
>JAPYYA010004451.1:0-11782 GCA_028533165.1 Leontopithecus rosalia | reverse complement strand
CAACTCCCAGGAGAAACGCGTTTCAAACTCGCTGAATCTAAAGGGAGATTCAACTCCTCTTGTTGAACGAACCCACAGCCGAGCAGTTTGAAGGAAACGTTTCTTCTGTGTTTTAGAGCGAGATTTACCGTTATTTTTCAAATGACTGCATTCGGCTGGAAATACCCGTTTTCTGCTTCTCTACAGAAAGGGTTTACAAACTGTTGCAAACACATATTACTTTATTTCTGTAAGTTGAACGCACACTTTGGAGACCATTCTGTTAGGTTGCTCCTTTCTGGTTTTAGAAGTAGATATTTCTCAATACAGCCTGCAATCCCATTGACTCTGGAATATCCAAACGCAGCTCCCAGAAGAATCGTGTTTCTAACTCTCTGAATCTATAGGCACATTCAACTCCCTTAGTTGAACGAACGCACGGCTGAGCAGTTTGAAGTAGCCGTTTCTTCTGTATTTTAGCGCCAGATTTAGCGCTGTTTCTGATGTGCTTGGATTTGTATGGAAAAACCCTTTTTCTTCTTCTGTACAAGATAGGGTTTACAAACTGCTGCAAACACACATCAGTTTAAAACTGTAATTTGAATACACACATTGAAGCCTATTCTGTTAGGTTGCTCCGTTCTGGTTTTAGAAACAGATATTTCACAATACTGCCTGGACTCCCGTTTACTCTGGAATATCCAAACGCAGCTTCCAGAAGAAACACGTTTCTAACTCTCTGAATCTAAAGGCAGATTCAACTCCCCTATTTGAACGAACGCAAAGCAGAGCCGTTTGAAGGATAAGTTTCTTCTGTGTTTTAGAGTGAGATTTGGCGCTATTTCTGATATGCTTAGATTTTGCTGGAAATACCCGTTTTCTGCTTCTCTACAGAAAGGCTTTATAAACTGCTGCAAACACACATAAGTTTATGTCTGTAAGTTGAACGCATACATTGAAACCCATTCTGGTTGGTTGCTCCGTTCTGGCTTTAGAAGCAGATATTTCCGAATACAGCCTGTACTCCGATTGACTCTGGAATATCCAATCGCAGCTCCCAGAAGAAATGCGTTTCTAACTCTCTGAATCTAAAGGCAGATTAAACTCCCCCAGTTGAACTAACGCACAGCAGAGCAGTTTGAGGAATATGTTTCTTCTGTGTTTTAGAGCGAGATTTAGCGCTATTTCTGAAATGCTTAAATTTGGCAGGAAATACCCGTTTTCTGCTTCTCTACAGAAAGGCTTTACAAACTGCTGCAAACACACATCAGTTTATCTCTGTAAGCTGAACGGATACATTGAAGCCCATTCTGTTAGTTTGCTCCGTTCTGGTTTTAGAAGCAGATATTTCTCAATACAGGGAGTACTCCCTTTGACTCTGGAATATCCAAACGCAGCTCCCGGAAGCAATACGTTTCTAACTCTCTGCATCTAAAGGCATATTCAATTCTTTATTTGAACGAACGCACGGAAGAGCAGATTGAAGGATACGTTTCTTCTGTGTTTCAGAGCGAGATTTAACGCTATTTCTGAAATGCTTGGGATTTGGCTTGAAATACCCATTTTCTGCTTCTCTACAGAAAGGCTTTAGAAACTGCTGGAAACACACATCACTTTACCTCTGTAAGATGATCGCAAACATTGAAGCCCATTCTTTTAGGTTGCTCCGTTTTGCTTTTAGAAGCAGAATTTTCTCAATACACCATTTACTCCCATTGACTCCGGAATATCCAAACGCAGTTCCCAGAAGAAACGCATTTCTAACTCTCTGAATCTAAAGGCAGATTCAACTCCCCTAGTTGAACGAACGCACATCAGAGCAGTTTGAAGGATATGTTTCTTCTGTGTTTTAGAGCGAGATTTAGCCCCATTTCTGAAATGCTTGGATTTTGCTGGAAATACCCGTTTTCTGCTTCTCTACAGAAAGGCTTTACAAAGTTCTACAAACACACATCAGTTGAACTCTGTAAGTTGAACGCGCACATTGATGCCCATTCTTTTTGGTTGCTCCGTTCTGGTTTTAGAAGCAGATATTTCTCAATACAGCGTGTACTCCCATTGACTCTGGAATATCCAAACGCAGCTCGCAGAAGAAACGCGTTTCTAACTCTCTGAATCTAAAGACAGATTCAACTCCCCTAGTTGAACGAACGCACAACAGAGCAGTTTGAAGGATAAGTTTCTTCTGTTTTTTTTTTTGAGCAAAATTTAGCGTTCTTTCTGAAATGCTTGGGTTTGGCTGGAAATTCCCGTTTTCTGCTTGTCTACAGAAAGGCTTTACAAACTTCTGCAAACACACGTCAGTTGAACTCTGTAATTTGATTGCACACATTGAAGCCCATTCTGTTAGGTTGCTCCGTTCTGGTTTTAGAAGCAGATATTTCTCAATACAGCGTGTACTCCCATTGACTCTGAAATATCCAAACATAGCTCCCAGAAGAAACGCGTTTCTAACACTCTGAATCTAAAGTCGGATTCAACTCCGCTAGTTGAACCAACGCATGGCAGAGCAGTTTGAAGGATACGTTTCTTCTCTGTTTTAGAGCGAGATTTAGCCCTATTTCGGAAATGCTTGGATTTGGCTGGAAGTACCCGTTTTCTGCTTCTGTACAGAAAGGCTTTATAAACTGCTGCAAACACATTAGTTTACCTCCGTAAGTTGAAGGCAAACATTGAAGCCCATTGTGTTAGTTTGCTTTGTTTTGGTTGTAGAAGCAGAATTTTCTCAATAAAGCGTGTACTCCCATTGACTCTGGAATATCCAAACGCAGCTCCCAGAAGAAACGCGTTCTAACTCTCTGAATCTAAAGACAGATTCAACACTCCTAGTTGAACCAACGAACTTCAGAGCAGTTTGAAGAATACGTTTCTTCTGTGGTTTAAAACGAGATTTAGCGCTATTTCTGAAATGCTTGGATTTGACTGGAAATACCCGTTTTCTGCTTCTCTACAGAAAGGCATTATAAACTGCTGCAAACACACATCAGTTTAACTCTGTACGTTGAACAGACACATTGAAGCCCATTCTGTTAGGTTGCTCCGTTCTGGTTTTAGAAGCAGATATTTCTCAATACGGTGTGTACTCCCATTGACTCTGGAATATCCAAACGCAACTTCCAGAAGAAACGCGTTTCTAACTCTGAATCTAAAGGCAGATTCAACTCCCCTAGTTGAACGAACGCATAGCAGAGCAGTTTGAAGAATACGTTTCTTCCGTGGTTTAAAACGAAATTTAGTGCTATTTCTGAAATGCTTGCATTTGGCTGGAAATACCCGATTTCTTCTTGTCTACAGAAAGGCTTTACAAACTGCTGCAAACACACGTCAGTTTAACTCTGTACGTTGAACAGACACATTGAAGCCCATTCTGTTAGGTTGCTCCGTTCTGGTTTTAGAAGCAGATATATCTTCATACAGCGTGTACTCCCATTGTCTCTGGAATATTCAAACGCAGCTCCCAGGAGAAACTCGTTTCTAACTCTCTGAATCTACAGACAGATTCAACTCCCCTAGTTAAAAAAATGCACAGCAGAGGTGTTTGAAGGATACGTTTCTTCAGTGTTTTAGAGCGAGATTTAACGCTATTTCTGAAATCCTTGGATTTGGCTGGAAATACCCGTTTTCTGCTTCTCTACAGAAAGGCTTTATAAACTGCTGCAAACAAACATAAGTTTATGTCTGTAAGTTGAACGAAGGCATTGAAGCCCATTCTGTTAGGTTGCTCCGTTTTGGTTTTAGAAGCAGAATTTTCTCAACACAATGTGTACTCCCATTGACTCTGGAATATCCAAATGCAGCTCCCAGAAGAAACGAGTTTCTAACTCTCTGAATCTAAAGGCAGATTCAACTCCCCTAGTTGAACGAAAGCACAGCACAGCAGTTTGAAGGATACGTTTCTTCTGTGTTTTCTAGCGAGATTTAGCGCTATTTCTGAAATGCTTGGATTTGGCTGGAAATACCCGTTTTCTGCTTCTCTAAAGAAAAGCTTTACAAACAGCTGCAAACACACATCAGTTTAACTCTGTAAGTTGAACGCACACATTGAAGCCCATTCTGTTAGGTTGCTCCGTTCTGGTTTTAGAAGCAGATAGTTCTCAATACAGCATGTACTACCATTGACTCTGGAATATGCAAATGTAGCTCCCAGAAAAAACGCGTTTCTAACTCTCTGAATCTAAAGGCAGATTCAACTCCACTAGTTGAACGGACACACAGTAGAGCAGTTTGAGGGATACATTTCTTCTGAGTTTTAGAGCGAGATTTACCGATGTTTCTGAAATGCTTGGATTTGACTGGAAATACTGGTTTTCTGCTTCTCTACAGAAAGGCTTTACAAACTGCTGCAAACACATGTCAGGTTAAGTCTGTAGGTTCAACGCACACATTGAAGCCCATTCCGTTAGGTTGCTCCTTTCTGGTTTTAGAAGCAGATATTTCTCAATACAGCGTGTACTCCCATTGACTCTGGAATATCCAAACGCAGCTCCCAGAAGTAAGGCGTTTATAACTCTTTGAATCTTAAGGCAGATTCAGCACCCCTAGTTGAAGGAGCGCACAGCAGAGCAGTTTGGAGGATACGTTTCTCCTGTGTTTTAGAGCGAGATTTAGCGCTGTTTCTGAAATGCTTGGATTTGGCTGGAAATACCCGTTTTCTGGTTCTCTACAGAAAGGGTTAACAAACTGCTGCAAACACACATCAGTTTAAGTCTGTACGTTGAAGGAACATATTGAAGCCCATTCTGTTAGGTTGCTCCGTTCTGGTTTTAGAAGCAGATATTTCTAAATACAGCGTGTACTCCCATTTGCTCTGGAATATCCAAACGCAGCTCCCAGAAGAAACGTGCTTCTAACTCTCTGAATCTTAAGGCAGATTCAACTCCCCTAATTGAACGAATGCACAGCAGAGCAGATTGAAGGATGCCTTTCTTCTGTGTTTTAGAACGAGATTTAGTGCTATTTCTAAAATGTTTGCATATGACTGGAAATACACTTTTCTTCGTCTCTACAGAAAGGGTTTACAAACTACTGCAAACACACGTTAGTTTCACTCTCTACGCTGAATGACACATTGAAGCCCATTCTCTTAGGTTGCTCCGTTTTGGTTTTAGAAGCAGATATTTCTCAATACATCCTGTACTCCCATGGACTCTGGAATATCCAAACGCAGCTCCCAGAAAAAACGCATTTCTAACTCTCTGAATCTAAAGGCAGATTCAACTCCCCTAGTTGAATGAACGCACAATAGAGCAGTTTGAAGGATACGTTTCTTCTGTGTTTCAGAGTGAGATTTAGCGCTATTTCTGAAATGCTTGTATTTAGCTGGAAATATTCGTTTTCTACTTCTCTACAGAAAGGGTTTACAAACTGCTGCAAACTCACATCAGTTTACCTCTCTATATTGAACGCACACATTGAAGCTCATTCTGTTTTCTTGCTCCGTTTTGGTTTCAGAAGCAGATATTTCTCAGTATAGCTTGTACTCCCATTGACCCTGGAATATCCAAATGCAGCTCCCGGATGAAAAGTGTTTCTAACTTTCTGAATCTAAACGCAGATTCAACTCCCTAGTTGAACGAACGCACCGCAGAGCAGTTTGAAGGATACGTTTCTTCAGTGTTTTAGAGCAAGATTTAATGCTATTTCTGAAATGCTTGGATTTGGCTGGAAATACCCGTTTTCCGCTTCTCTACAGTAACAATTTAGACTGCTGCAAACACACATCAGTTTAACTCTCTATGTTGAACGCACACATTGACGCCTATTCTGTTAAGTTTCTCCGTTTTGGTTTTAGAAGCACATATTTCCCAATACAGCGTTTAGTCCCCTAGACTCTGGAATATCCAAGCGCAGCTCCCAGAATAAACGCGTTTCTAACTCTCTGAATCTAAAGGCAAATTCAACTCCCTTATTTGAACGAAGGCACAGCAGAGCAGTTTGAAGGATACGTTTCTTCTGTGTTTTAGAGTGAGATTTAGCGCTATTTCTGAAATGCTTGGATTTGGTTGGAAATACCCTATTTCTGCTTCTCTACAGAAAGGGTTTACAAACTGCTGCAAACATACATGAGTTTAACTCCGTAAGTTGAATGCACACGTTGAAGCACATTTTGTTAGGTTGCTCCGTTTTGGTTTTAGAAGCAGATATTTCTCAATACACCGTGTGCTCCCATTGAGTCTCGAATATGGTAACGCAGCTACCAGAAGAAAAGGGTTTCCAACTTTCCGAAACTAAAGGCAGATTCAACTTTCCTCGTTTAACGAACGCACAGTAAACCGCTTTGAAGGCTACGAATCTTCCGTGTTTTAGAGCGAGATTTAGCGCTAATTCTGAAATGCTTGAATTTGGCTGGAAATACCCTTTTTCTGCTTCTCTACAGAAAGGGTTTACAAACTGCTGCAAACACACATCAGTTTAACTCTGTACGTTGAACGCATACATTGAAATCCATTTTGTTAGTTTGCTCCGTTTTGGTTTTAGAAGCAGATATTTCTCAATACAGCGTGTACTTCCATTGACTCTGGAATATCCAAATGCAACTCTCAGAAGAAACGCGCTTCTAACTCTCTGAATCTAAAGGCAGATTCAACTCCCCTAGTTGAACGAAGGCACAGCAGAGCAGTTTGAAGGATTCGTTTCTTCTGTTTTTTAGAGCGAGATTTAGCGCTATTTCTGAAATTCTTGAATTTGGCTGGAAATACCCGTTTTCTGCTTTTCTACAGAAAGGCTTTAAAAACTGCTGCAAACACACATCAGTTTAACACTGAAAATTTAACGCACACATTGAAGCCCATTCTGTTAGGTTGCTCCGTTTTGGTTTTAGAAGCAGATATTTCTCAATACAACGTATACTCCCAATGACTCTTGAATATCCAAACGCAGCTCCCAGAAGAAATGCGATTCTAAATCTCTGAATCTGAAGGCAGATTCAACTCCCTAGTTGAACGAAGGCACAGCAGAGGAGTTTGAAGGATATGGTTCTTCTGTGTTTTAGAGTGAGATTTAGTGCTTTTTCTGAAATGCTTGGATTTGGCTGGAAATACCCGTTTTGTGTTTTTCTACACAAAGGGTTCACAAACTGCTGCAAACACACATCTGTTTACCTCTTTACGCTGAACGCACACATTGAATCCCATTCTGTTAGCTTGCAGCGTTTTGCTTGTAGAAGCAAATATTACTCAATACAGCGTGTACTCCCATTGACTCGGGAATATCCAAACGAAGCTTTGAGAAGAAAAGCGTTTCTAACTCTCTGAATTAAAAGGCAGATTCAACTCCCCTAGTTTAACGAAGGCAAGGCAGAGCATTTTTATAGGATATGTTTCTTCTATGTTTTAGAGCGAGATTTAGCCCTATTTCTGAAATGCTTGGATTTGGCTGGAAATACGCGTTGTCTGCTTCTCTACAGAAAGGGTTTAAAAACTGCTGCAAACACACATCAGTTTAACTCTCTAGTTGAATGCCCACATTGAAGCCCATTCTGTCAGGTTCCTCCGTTTTGGTTTTAGAAGCAGATATTTCTCAATACAGCGTGTACTCTTATTGACTCTGGAATATCCAAACTCAGCTTCCAGAAGAAACGCCCTTCCAGCTTTCTGAATCTAAAGGCAGATTCACCTCCCTTCGTTGAACGAAGGCACAGGAGAGCAGTTTGAAGGATTCGTTTCTTCTGTGTTTTAGAGCGAGATTTAGCTCTATTTCTGAAATGCTTGGATTTGGCTGTAAATACTTGTTTTCTGCTTCTCTACAGAAAGGGTTTGCAAACTGCTGCAAACACATTAGTTTACCTCCGTAAGTTGAAGGCAAACCTTGAAGCCCATTGTGTTAGTTTGCTTTGTTTTGGTTGTAGAAGCAGCTATTTCTCCATACAGTGTGTACTCCCATTGACTCTGGAATATTCAAACGTAGCTCCCACAAGAAACGCGTTTCTAACTCTCTGAATCTAAAGGAAGATTCAACTCCCTTAGTTGAACGAAGGCACAGCAGAGCAGTTTGCAGGATACCTTTCTTCTGTGTTTTTGAGCGAGATATAGCGCTATTTCTGAAATGCTTGGATTTGGATGGAAATACCCGTTTTCTGCTTCTCTATAGAGATGGTTTACAAACTGCTGTAAACAGACATCAGTTTATCTCTGTAATTTGAACGTACACATTGAAGCCTATTCTGTTAGCTTGCTCCCTTTTTGTTTTACAAGCATATCTTTCTCAATACAGCATTTACTCCCATTGACTCTGGAATATACAAACGCAGCTCCCAGAAGAAACGCGTTTCTAACTCTCTGAATCTAAAGGCAGATTCAACTCCCCTCGTTGAACGAACGCCCATTCTGTTAGGTTGCTCCGTTTTGGTTTTAGAAGTAGATATTTCTCAATACATCGTGTACTACCATTGACTCTGGAATATCCAAACGCAGCTTCCAGAATAAATGCGTTTCTAGTTCTGTGATTCTAAAGGGAGATTCAACTCCCCTAGTTGAACGAACGCACAGCAGAGCCGTTTGATGGATATATTTTTTATGTGTTTTACAGCGAGATTTAGAGCTATTATTGAAATGCTTGGATTTGGCTGCTAATACTTGTTTTCTGCTTCTCTACAGAGAGGGTTTACAAACTGCTGCAAACACACATCAGTTTACCTCTCTACGTTGAACGCACACATTGAAGCCCATTCCCTTAGGTTGCTCCGTTTCGGTATTAGAAGCAGATATTTCTCAATACAGCCTGTACTCCCATTGACTATGGGATATCCAAGCGCAGCTCCCAGAAGAAATGCGTTTCTACCTCTCTGAATGTATAGGCAGATTCAACTCCCCTGGTTGAACGAACGCACAGCAGAGCATTTTGAAGGATACGTTTCTTCTGTGTTTCAGAGTGAGATTTAGCACTATTTCTGAAATGCTTGGATTTTGCTGGAAATACCCGTTTTGTTCTTCTCTTCAGAAAGCGTTTACAAACTGCTGCAAACACATCAGTTTAACTCTGTAAGTTGAACGCACACATTGAAGCCCATTCTGTTACGTTGCTCGGTTCTGGTTTTAGAAGCAGATATTTCTCAATACAGCATGTACTCCCATTGACTGTGGAATATCCAAACGCAGCTCCCAGAAGAAACGCGTTTCTAACTCTCTGAATCTAAAGGCAGATAAAACTTTCCTAGTTTAACAAAGGCACAGCAGAGCAGTTTGAAGAATACGTTTCTTCTGGGTTTTAGAGCGAGATTTTGCCCTATTTCTGAAAAGCTTGTATTTGGCTGGAAATACTTGTTATGTGCTGCTCTACAGACACGGTTTATAAACTGCTGCAAACACACATCAGTTTAACTCTGTATGTTGAACGCACACATTGAAGCCCATTCTGTTATGTTGCTCCATTTTGGTTTTAGAAGCAGATATTTCTCAATACAGCGTGTACTCCCATTTACTCTGGAATATCCAAACGCAGCTCCCAGAAGAAACGCGTTTCTAACTCTCTGAATCTAAAGGCTGATAAAACTCCCCTAGTTTAACAAAGGCACAGCAGAGCAGTTTTAAGGATATGTTTCTTCCGTGTTTTAGATCGAGATTTAGCCTTCTTTCTGAAGTGCTTGGATTCGGCTGGAAATACCCATTTTTTGCTTCTCTACAGAAAGGGTTTACAAACTGCTGCAAAAACACATCAGTTTGTCTCTGTATGTTGAATGCACAAGTAGAAGCCCATTCAGTTAGGTTGCTCAGTTCTGGTTTTAGAATCAGATATTTCTCAATACAGCGTGTACTCCCATTGACTCTGGAATATCCAACCCAGCTCCGAGAAGAAACGCGTTTCTAACTCTCTGAATCTAAAGGTAGCTTCCACTCTTAGTTGAATGAGCGCACGGAAGAGCAGTTTGAATGATACGCTTCCTCTGTTTTTTACATCGATATTCGGTGGTAATTTTAAAATGCTTTGATTTGGCTGAAAATACCAGTTTTCTGCTTCTATACAGAAAAGGTTTACAAAATGCTACAAGCACACATCAGTTTAACTCTTTATGTTGAACCACACATTGAAGACAGATTTGTTAGGTTTCTTCGTTTTGGTTATAGAACCAGATATTTCTCAATACAGCATGTACTTCCATTGACTCTGGAATATCCAAACGCAGCTCCCAGAAAAAAACGCGTTTCTATCTCTCTGAATCTAATGGCAGATTGAACTCTTCTAGTTAAACGAACGCAGAGTAGAGCAGTTTGAAGGAAACTGTTCCTGTGAGTTTTAGAGCGGGATTTAGCCCTATTTCTTAAATGCTTGGATTTGGCTGGAAAATCCCGTTTAATTCTTTTCTACAGAAAGGGTTTTCAAACTGCTGCAAGCACACATCAGAATAACTCTGAACGTTGAATCAACACATTGAAGGCGGTTCTGTTAGGTGGCTCCATTTTGCTTTTAGGTGCAGATATTTCTTATTACAGAGGGTACTCCCATTGTCTCTGGAATATCCAAACGCAGCTCCCAGAAAAAACACTTTTCCACCTTTCGGAATCTAAAGACAGATTCAATTCTCCTAGTTGAACGAACGCTCAGAAAAGCAGTTTGAAGCATAGCGAGATTTAGCGCTATTTCTGAAATGCTTGGATTTAGCTTTAAATACCTGTTTTCTGCTTTTTTATAGAAAGAGTTTTAAAACTGCTGCAAGCACAAATCAGTTTAACTCTGTACGTTGAACTCAGACATTGAATTCCACTCTGTTAGGTTTTTCCGTTTATGTTTTGAGATATTTCTCAATACAGCATGTACTTTTATTGACAGTGCAATATCCCATCACAGCTTTCAGAAGAAAAGCGTTTCTAACTCTCTGAATATAAAGTTAGATTCATCTCTCCTAGGTGAATGATTCACAGCAGATCAGGTTAGTGATACATTTCTTCTTGGTTTTAGAGCGAGATTTAGCTCTATTTCTGAAATGCTTGGAATTTTCCTGAAATACCCGTTTTTGGCTTCTCTACAAAAAGTGTTTACAAACTCCTGCAAACATACATCAGTTTAGATCTGTAGGTTGAACGCACACATTGAAGAACATTCTGTTAGGTTACTCTGTTTTGTTTTAAGAAGCAGAAATTTCTATATACAGCTTGTACTCCCATTGACTCTGGAATATCCAAACGCAGCTCCCAGAAGATACTCGGTTCTAACTCTCTGAATCTAAAGGTAGATTCAATTCTCCTAGTTGAACGAAGGCACAGCATAGAAGTTTGAAGGATTCGTTTCTTCCGTGTTTTAGAGTGAGAAATCGCGCTATATGTGAAATGCCTGGATCTTACTGGGAATACTTGATTTCTGCTTTTGTACAGATAGGTTTACAAACAGCTGCAAACACAAATCCATTTAACTCTGCAAGTTGAACGCACACATTGGAGACCGTTCTGTTAGGTTGCTCCGTTTTGGTTTTAGAAGCAGATATTTCTCAATACAGTGTGTACTCCAATTGACTCTGGAATATCCAACGCAGTTCACAGAAGAAACGCGTTTATAACTCTCTGAATCTAAAGGTAGATTCAACTCTCCTAGTTGAACAAAGGCACAGCAGAGCAGTTTGAATGATTCGTTTCTTTTGTGTTTTAGAGCAAGATTTAGCGCTATTTCTGATATGCTTTGATTTGGCTAAAAATATCCGTTTACCTCTTATCTACTGAAACGGTTTACAAACTGCTGAAAACACATGTAAGTTTACCTCTATAAGTTGAACGCACACATTGAACACCTTTCTGTTAGGTTGTTCCGTTTTGGTTTTAGAAGCAGATATTTCTCAATACAGCATATACTCCCATTGAATCTGGAATATCCACAC
>JAPYYA010004450.1:0-11784 GCA_028533165.1 Leontopithecus rosalia | reverse complement strand
AATCGCCTTATTGCTTGTCCCTGTGGGGGTGAGACCCGTCGACCTCCCAGAAATCTCCTGGTCTAGATCACCATCCAAAACCCGTTCAATCAGATGAGCATAGCAACCTGCCCTCCCAAGTCTCAAATTGCCGGTTTAACAGGGCGCCCAGCCCCGCGTGTTTTGTGCGCCGGCCGCAGCGGCGGTGCTGGTTGCCTGGCCGCGCCAGCGGAGAGCGCTGCGCTTGAGTCCTGCGTGCCTTTTACACCTGGGCTTTTTCCCCCGCTCTGTGGGCTGTAAGGATCCGTCTGAAAATGCGGTGTTTGCTTACCCTCTGCGTCTTGACTGAGAGCTGCAGTGGTGAGTTGCTTCTACAGCGCCATCTTCCTCCCCCTCCAAGATACATCTTAACTCTCAAGTCATTTAGATTTTATTCTGAAGGCAGTGGAGCATCATGGGAGAATTTCTTTTGGGAAATGTTTAGAAAGGACTTAGCACTATAAAGCGTGAAGTGGAAAGGACAAAAATGGAAGCAAGAAAAGTACTTGGGAGGCTGCTGCAGTTAGGTTTTCAGTAATTCAGTTATGAGCTGAGCACAGGGGCTCACACCTGTATAATCCCAGCACTTTGGGAGGCCAAGGTGGTTGGATCACCTGAGGTCGGGAGTTTGAGACCAGCCTGACCAACATGGAGAAACACTGTCTCTACTGAACATACAAAATTAGCCGGGCCTGGTGGTGCGTGCTTGTAATCCCAGCTACTCTGGAGGCTGAGGCAGAAGAGTCCCTTGAACGCAGAAGGTGGAGGTTGCAGTGAGCCTAGATGGCGCCATTACACTCCTGACTGGGCAACAGGAACGAAACTCTGTCTCAAAGAAAAAAAAAGATAAGGTTATTAATTGAGGCGGTGTTAGTGGGAAGGAATCAAATTCTAGTAATATTTAGGTATTAGAATCACCAGGATTTACAAATAAATAGAGAAGTATCATATGATTTTCTATTTGCTGCTTGGGGAATTGTGGATACTGGAGTGTTTATAAAAATAGAAAACACAGGAAGAATAATGAGTTCTTAAGCAGATCATGCTGTATTTGAGGTACCTAAGTGTGGCTGCCAAGGAGGGGGAGAGAGTTAAGTCAGAGATACAGATAGACATCATGAGCAGTGCCAAAACCGAGGAAGTGAAAAAACATCCCATGGGAGGAAAGTACATTGGAAAGTATGTACAGTTAGAACATCAGTGGCCAAGAATGGTTGCCTGGAAATGCCACAATAAGACATGCTGTGGACACATCTGTAGATGCATTGTGACCTTAGTGCAGAGATGTAGATGCAGAGAGCAGCCTAAGGAGGATTCTGGGCAGGAGGAGCCAGACAAGAGAAGCCTTAGAAGCTAAGGAGAGATTAGGTACAGCAGAGTATATTAGAGCCTACGATGATAACTGAGAATCGTCCATTGGTTCCTAGGGAGACTCAGGGATTCTTCCTTTTCTGGGTTGGTGCAAGGTGTGCACCTTGGCTACAGTACAGAATGTATAAGAGTTGCTTTGGAGCGCAGTAGAACAAGGTTGTGAGTGAGTTCAGTGCAAGTTTGGTGAGACACTTGTAGAATTAATTGTGAAATCTCTGCAATAATGAGACCAGTCACACTGCTAATCTGTCTAAGCAGCTCCCTTTTTACTCCTTAAATGTTACTAAATTTACATGAGACGCAGAAAAATATCCTGGGGGAATAAAGTGGACAAAATTTACTAAGGAGGTGTTTTTGTTTCCTTTCTCTTAGGAAGTCTCTGCTTAGGACTTGTTTCCAAAATCTTACTCATAGCTTCATTTATTTCAGGCTTATAAGTTGGACCTCTGCAAATCTCTCTCAAGGCTGAAATTTACTGAAGTTAAAGATTCATTAGGGGTGTAAAGGAAAATCATCATGTAGAAATGCTATTCATCTGATAAATTCTTCACATTCCTCTTTTCTTTATGTAGGTTGTAATGAACCTAACAGTTTCAGTTATGTTCTACTATCTTTGTCCATACTTAGTTGATCGTAAACTCTATATTTTCTTTGAAAACATGTATTTGATTTTTTTGCAATATGGCTTTCAGTTTCATGCCATCCTTGAGATTCTCATGCTTACTCAAATTTCTCATTTGGCCGTCATTGTGTTATCAGTGAACCAAAATAATCTCATATTAAATTCACAGCTGGGCATGGTGGCTCAAGCCTGTAATCCCAGCACTCTGGGAGGTTAAGGTGGGTGGATCACAAGGTCAAGAGATCGAGACCATCCTGGTCAACGTGGTGAAACCCCGTCTCTACTAAAAATTCTACTAAAAATACGAAAAATTAGCTGGGCATGGTGGCGCGTGCCTGTAGTCTCAGCTATTCAGGAGGCTGGGGCAGGAGAATTGCCTCAACCCAGGAGGCAGAGGTTGCGGTGAGCTGAGATTGCCCATTGCACTCCAGCCTGGGTAACGAGCGAAACTCTGGCTCAATAAATAAATAAATTAATTAATTAATTCACATAAGACAAAGGCAGCAGTAGTCAGATTCTAGTTCGCTTTACTCATTTATGGGGGTGTGATCTGAGCGATTCTAAATCAAACGATCATTTCATATTTGTAGTGATGACTTTTTAAATTTTATAGTTTTCAGTTACATAAACATCTTTGTTGTTAGGTGTCTGGCAAGCTAATTTCTTTGCTATCTTAGTTATTAATATATTGTATAGGTTATGTCAGAATTCTGTCTTTAACCCAATGCTTTTTCAGAATTCCCAAGTCAAGAAGGTTGCATTACAGTATTTACATTTTCATCTAAAGTTCAAGGCAATGTAACATTGGGAAACATTTTTAGTATATAATTTTATGGTATTTCAACAGCATTAAAAAAAATGAGTTGTTAAACCAGTATCTCACTGCATTGAATGTAATTGAATGCGTTGAATATAGTTATTAGGAGACTTGACAAGCCTCAGCATTTTAGATGGTTGCTTACAAATCTAAAATCTCAGATTATTAAGTGGCTGGAACTGCAGGGGCCTAGCAGGCATCTGTCTGTGTATATGGTTCCTTTCTGTGTGGTTATGGCGGAGCATGGCCATTTCATGGTAGTCAAACTTCTTACACAAAGGCTGGCTTACCACAGAGTATTTCAAGGGAGGGAAAACAGAGGATGCAACATAGGTGTAATTGGAAACCCTGGCCGGGGTGGGGGCGGGGGGGGGGAACAGAACAGTGACACAAAACAATATTTAAATATGAAAAACTAAGGGCCAGGTGTGGTGGCTCATGCCTGTAATCCCAGCACTTTGGGAGGCCGAGGCGGGTGGATCACGAAGTCAAGAGTTCAAGACCATCCTGGTCAACATGATGAAACCCCATCTCTACTAAAAATACAAAAAAAAAAAATTAGCTGGGCATGGTGGCGCACGCCTGTAATCCCAGCTACTCAGGAGGCTGAGGCAGGAGAATTGCCTGAACCCAGGAGGCGGAGGTTGTGGTGAGCCGAGATCACACCATTGCACTCCAGCCAGGGTAACGAGCGAAACTCCATCTCAAAAAAAAAAAAAAGAAAAACTATAAACACATAGTTACAGTCTTTTGTGTTCTGCATTTTCATTTATAATTCTTTTAAAATTTATAGATAGTGCATATATCAGTAGTTTGCTTCTTTTTTATGGCTTTGATCCATTGGGTGATGTACTGTCATGTGTTTATATAGGTGTCACTGTGGATAGATGTTTGAGTTCTTTGCAGTTTGGGCCTATTAGAAAAAAAGCTCGTGAATATTCCTATACAAATCTGTGTGTGAATATTTATTTTTAAACTTCTGGGGTAGATACATAGAAATGGAATTTCTGTGTCATTTCTTATGTTCCACTTCATTAAAAACTCCAAACTCTTTTCAAAATCAGCCATACTATTTGCATTCCCAGGATGTTACTTGACAATATCGCCACACTTGGCATGGTAGTCTTTTAAAATTTTATACTCATTTTGGTGGATGTTTAGTGGGATTTTATAGCTTTAATTTGAATTCCTCAAATAACTAATGATATTGAACTGCTTTTCTTGTTTTGATTTGCCAGTTATACATCATCTTTTTTGAAGTATCTGTTAAAATCTTTTGTCTTTTTAAAATCAGGTCATTGTCTTAATATTGAGTTGTCAGGTTTCTTTATTTCATGTTTAAGTGCTTTATCGTATATACGTTTTATAAATACTTTCTCCCATTTTATAGTTTGTCTTTTCATTTCATAATGGGGAATTTTTCCAAAATATATTTTTGTTGTAATCTATTAGAATCAGCATTTTAATGCGTGGTTTGCATTCAGTAGAATTAATTTTTACTGTACAGTAGTGAGTTTTGACATCTTTATAAAGCAGTTTCCCATCCTCACAATCATGATGTAGAATGTTTTATCACAAAAGAGCCTCACGTGTCTCTTTATAGTCGATTCTCTCCCATCAGTCTCACCCTCAAAACCACTGATAGGCTTTCCAACCAGTATGTTTTGAAGGGCAGACTTTTAAATTAGAGGAAACACATTTTATCAATAATTTTCTCTTATGATTTATACATTTTGTTTTTAAAACATCTTTTTATAACCCAAGTTTGTTAAGATTTTTTTCTGAAGTCAAAGCTAGATCTGTGGGGTGGCAGCAGGTTGGGGAGATTTTCTTTTATGCTTTCTTCCAGAAATGTTAATAGTTTTAGCTCTTTCATTTGGGCCTGTGATCCATTTCAGGTTAATTTTAATGTATACTGCTATATAAGGGTCATGTTTCATTTGTTTCTTGCAAAGGGATATCTAATTGTTCCAGCATATTTGTTGAAAAGACTGTCTTTCTCCCATTGAATGTCCTTGATACCTTTGTCAAAAATCAATCATATATGTGTGGGTCAGTTTCTGAACTCTGCATTCTAGTGCATTGGACCACATCTATCCTGAAACCTGTAACACGCTGTCTTCACTATACCATATACTTGCTTTAGAAAAAGTGTTAAAATCAGGCAGCTTGAATCTTTCAATTTTGTTTTTCTTTTTCAAAATTGGTTTGGCTGTCTGATTTCCTTTGCATTAAATTATAGAATAAGCTTGTTGAATTCTTCATTGTGATTGTGTTAAATCTGTTGATCAATTTGGGGAGAATTGACAGTTTCACAGTGTTGTCTTCTGATTCATAAGCATGGCATATATTTTCCTATTAAGTTTTTAATTTCTTTCAACAGTATTATGTAGTTTTTAGTATACAGGTTTGAAACATTTTTAAAATTTATCCTTAGGGATACTTTATAATTATTTTATGTTTTTATATTATAAATGGTTTAGCAGTCATTAAAAGTTTCAATTTGTAATTGTTTCTTGCTAATACATAGACATAAAGTTGGTGTTTACTTATTAGCTGTGCCAAACTCATGTATTAGTTTTAATAGTCTTTTGTTGTAAATATATTGGATTTCTCTGTGTAGATGATCATGTCAGGTGAGAACAAAGATAGTTTTACTCCTCTTTTCTAATATGTGTACATTTCCTTGCCTTATTAAGCTATTCAGGAACTTTAGAATAGTGTTAAAGAGCAGAATAAGAGTAAATATCCTTGCTTTATACCTAATTTTAGGGCAAAAGCATTCATACTGTCAACATTAACTTTGTTGTTTGCTATAGATTTTTTATAGGTGCTCTTTATTAAATTGAAGAAGTTTTATTCATAATTGCTGAGTTTATCATCTTAAATAGTCTTAGACCGATTAGCTCTGTTTCCTTGTTCTTTTCTTATGGTGGTAGCTTTAGGGTTTAGAATATGTATCTTTTCTCATCACAGTAGACTTTCAAACAGTTTGCTGTCACTTTGCTTGTAAGAACCTTTCAACAGCATACATCTATTTTCTTATCTTCTATCTGAACCTTAAAAGGCATACATCTGTTTCCCTACCTTCTGTCTTTGGTGCAGTGGTTCTCAGATGTTTTACTTCAACGTATGTTTTGACCTTCACAATACACTGTTTTTGCTTTAAGCAATTATCTTTAAAAATTTTTGTAATAAGAAAAAACGTTTTGTATTCATAAAGTAGTAGTTTTAAGTGCTTTTTCTTCATGTAGGTGTACGTTTTCATCTATTACATTTTCGTTTTGCATGAAAACTTCCTTTAGTGTTTGGTCTTTAGTGCAGGTCTGACAGTCATAGCTTTTCTTTTGTTTGTGTGAGAAAATCTGCAGTTTTAAGATGTCTCCCTTTCTTTAAAACAGTTTTACTGAGCATAATAACAAATAAATAATTTTCACATATTTAAAGTGTACAATTGATAACTTTTGACCCATGAATTATCACAATAAAAATAATGAACATATATGCCATCCCCACAAGTGTTCTCCTCTGCAGGAGATTTTAGGATGATAGGTACATTTGAACTAAATCTTAAAGGATAAATATGTTTTCCAAATAAGGTTACTTCATTCACTCAAGAATGCAGTAATGCTTTATTAAATGCTTACTGTGTCCCATAGAATTTGCTAAGATGAATCAAACAGTCATGATTTCTAGAAGGAGATGCATATTGTAAAATAATAAAACAAAGTAAACCCAATAAAATATAGCAACAAACTAGAGTACTGTTGTATGAGAGAGAATAACAGAGAACCTACTATGGATTCAATTATCTCTTTGAGGAATTAGCATTAGATTGAGATTTGAAGGGTATGTGGGAAGGAACGTCCCCTGCTCTGATGAGAGAACCCTGTTGAGAATGAGGCATTAGCACACAGCTGTAGATGCAGTGATCTTTTTGCAAGGATGGGTTGAATATCTGTCCACTTCTAGACCCTGGGAAGACAGCTGCTCTCTAGTGCAGTTCCTGTTAGGCTATTATGAAAGAGAGTTCTGGAGAAAATTGCTTCTTAATCAAATGATGAAATATACTTGTATATTTAGTAGTTTCAGATAATGCATTTCCATTACTGTATTCCTACAGCATGGCTAAGCTGAACAACAATGAAAAAAAAGCTAGTCTTTATTAAAGAAGTTAACTTGATAAAGATAAGCTCCATACTTTAGCAACAAATAACTCACTTGCCTTTTTGAACAATGAGATTATTCAACTATTATGTATGATTTTTAATACTTCTAATGAAAATATTTTACCTCGAAAACCTTGACTGATTTTTCTTATAAATAAGCTTTTGAGAGGTATTTCTGAATTTAATTTTATTTTTTGCAATATGTATTTATGAAGAATATATTATGTGTCATATACTAGGCTTGGTGCTGAAGATGCAAAGATATAGTGTATTTTCATAATTTTCTCATTTTCCTATGCCTTCGCCAAGAAAAAAAAGTAGAGCATTCAATTTATAAGCATAAATCAGTACATTAATCATAGTACATTTATTTGAAACCTTGAATAATTTTTTCTGTTACAAAAGTGTTAATGTACATTTATTGCAGAGAACTTCAAAAAGCCAAAAAAATTATTTTAATTCTGTCAAAAAAGTACTTTCATTGAATGCTACTGTCCTCGAGGCAGTCACTGTGCTATGTACTTAGCATACTACATGAACAAGACAGATAATCTCTGCTTTTAAGAAGAGCATAGGCCTGCCTCAGTGGCTTATGCCCAGCACTGTGGGAGGCCAAGGCGGGAGAATCACTTGAACCAAGACCAGCCTCAGCAATATAGGGAGACCCTGTATCTAGCAAAATAGTTAATTAGCCGGGTGTGGTAGCCAGTGCCTGTGTTCCCAGCTACTCGAGAGACTGAGGTGGGAAGATTGCGTGAGCCCCAGAGGTTGAGGCTATAGCGAGCCATCATTGTGCCACTGCATTTCAGCCTCGGCAACAAAGTGAGACCCTGTCACCAAAAAAAAACCAAAAAGAAACAACAAAAGTATAATACACTGGGGAATTAATATTAAATAATTAGAAGTAATTTTTGAGATATAAAACAGAAGATAACCACTCTAAATCTTACCATCTAGAAATAATTGCTATTACCATGTTAATATATTTTCCTCTTTTTATACCACATACATATTTCCAACTTTATTAGTATTTTAGAATACATACTTGTTGCCTATTATGTTGATATACTTTATTAAAACCTTCTCAAATCATTGAACATTTAGTTTATTTTCATTTTAAAGTATATTTTACATATAATAAACTCATTTTAAGTATATGATTAGATGACTTCTGATGACAAACATATATGCACATAGCCCCCATCACAATAAAAATACAGAACATTCTCATTGCTTCTAAAAGTTCTTCCATGCCCCTTTGCAGTCAGTCTTTCTATACCCATAGTGCTTCCGCACGTGGCCCTAGGCAACCATTGATCTGCTTTCAGACACTAAAGATTTGATTCAACTTTTCTAAAACGTCAGAAATGAACTCAAACAATATATACTCTCTTGTATCTGCTTCTTTCATTCTACAGAGATAATTAACTTTGTTGAATTTCTCAGTCCTTTGTTCTTTTTATTATGAAGTCACCCATTGTATAGCTCTACCACCATTTGTTAATCTCTCCCACTGGTGATGTACATTTGGATGAATTCCACTCATCGCCTAATATGAATAAAGTTGATAGGCCTGTTTCTTTTCTCTTTAATACTGAAGAATATGGTTGTTGGGTTTATGGTAAGCATGTGCTACATTTTACAAACATTCAGAACTGTTTTCAAACAGGTTGTGTCATTTTACATTCTCATCGTCAGTGTAATGAGAACTTTAGGTGTTCGACATCCTCACTAATGCTTGCTGTGGTCAATTTTTTTCATTTTAGTCATTCT
This sequence comes from Leontopithecus rosalia, assembly GCA_028533165.1. Lineage (NCBI taxonomy): Eukaryota > Metazoa > Chordata > Mammalia > Primates > Cebidae > Leontopithecus > Leontopithecus rosalia. The sequence continues at coordinate 3,014 of JAPYYA010004450.1, read as the reverse complement.
ATCGAGTATACAGAGATAGGTTACTGTGGTTCTAAATTGCATTTCTTTGATGACTAATCACAGTAGATGTCTTTACTCCTACTTTCGGCCATTTGCATATACTTTATATGACCTGTCTATTCAAATATTTCACCTGTTATTCAGTTGATCTTCTTACTGAATCATAAGATTTCTTTGAGTGTTCTGGTTACAAATAGTTTGCCAAATATTTGTATTACAAATGGTTTCTTCCAGACCGTAGCTTGCCTTTTCATTTTCTCAGTGATGGTTTTTGAGCAACAGATGGTTTTAATTTTGGTGTCTTATTTATCAGTTCTTGCCTTTTACGGCTTTCACTTCTTTGTGTACTTCCTAAGAAATTTTTGTATACTCTAGGTCACACGTCTTTCTCCTATTTGTTATGTGCCACATGCTCTATACCAAGTTTCTGTCAACAGTGAACCATATGACAGTTCCATAAGATTATAATGTTGTTGAAGAATTCCTATTGCCTAGTGATGTAAATGCTGTAAGTCATACAGCAGTATATTACTCACGTTTTGTTGATGCTACTGTAAGCAAACCTACTGTGTTGCCCGTTGTATAGAAATACAGCACATGTAGTTATATACAATATGTAATACTTGATGGTACATGACTGTGTTACTTATTTATGTACTTTATATACTATACTTTTCATTGTATTTTAAAGTGTATTTTTAAAAAAAGGTGGGCTGGGCGCGGTGGCTCAAGCCTGTAATCCCAGCACTTTGGGAGGCCGAGGTGGGTGGATCACGAGGTCAAGAGATCGAGACCATCCTGGTCAGCAAGGTGAAACCCCGTCTCTACTAAAAATACAAAAAATTAGCTGGGCATGGTGGCGCGTGCCTGTAATCCCAGCTACTCAGGAGGCTGAGGCAGGAGAATTGCCTGAACCCAGGAGGCGGAGGTTGTGGTGAGCCGAGATCGCGCCATTGCACTCCAGCCTGGGTAACGAGCGAAACTCCGTGTCAAAAAAAAAATAAAGGTAACTAAAACAGCCTCAGGTGGGTCCTTCAGGAGATATTCTAAAAGAAGGTATTGTTAGCATAGGAGGTGACAACTCTCAATGCCTGTAGTTGCTCTTAAAGACTTTCCAGGGGGACAGGATGTGGAGGTAGAAGACATTAATATTGATGATCTTGATTCTGTGTAGGCTTAGGCAAATTATGTGCTGTGTTTTGATTTTTCACCAAAAGTTGAAAAAGTTAAAAAGAATTAAAATAGAAAAATGTTTATGGAGTAAGGCTGTAAAGAAACAATGTTTTGTATAGCTGTATAATGTGCTCATGTTTTAAATTGTTTTAAGAGTCAGGGTGTTTTAAAAAACTTAAAAGTTTATAAAGTAAAAAAGTTACCAAAAGCTAAGGTTAACTCATTACTGAAGAAAGAAAAATACTCTTTAATAAATGATTTTATACATTATATAGTGTTCATAAAGTTCACAGTAGTCACCTGTGCCTTCACTCACCCAGTGACTTCGTCAAACCAGCTTCCAGGCCTGCAGGTTTCGTTCATGGTATTGGAAGTGCCATAGGCAGGCATATCATTTTTAAATCTTCTATATTGTATTTTTACTGTACCTTTTTTAGATGTGTTTAGGTACCCGTGCCTAGAGCATTGGGTACGGTAACATGCCGTACAGCTTTGTATCTAGAAGTAGTAGGCTGTGCCATTTAGGTTTATGTAAGTCTACTCTGTGATGACACTATGATGAAATTGTCTACGCATTTCTCAGAACGTATCCCTGTCATTAAGCAGTGCACGACTGTATTTTCTTCTAAAACTTTTTAAGTTGTGCTTGTTACACACAGAGACCTGTGATCCATTTAAGTTAATTTTTATGTATGCTGTGAGTTAAGAGTTGAGGTTCACTTTTTCCTCCTATATAGACATCTGGTTCTTTTACTATCTTTCATTGAAAAGGCTGTCCTTTTGTCAGACATGGTGGCTTATACTTGTAATCCCAGCACTTTGGAAAACTGAGGCAGGAAGATCACTTATATCCAGGAGTTTGAGATGAGCCTGGGAAACAGAGCAAGACCCTGTCTCTACAAAATAAAAAATTTTAAAAAATGTCCAGGGATGGTGGCACAAGGCAGAATTGGGAGCATCACTTGAGCCTAGGACGTTGATGCTGCAGTAATCCATGTTTGTACCACTGTACTGCAGAATGGACAACACAGCAAGACCCTGTCTCAGAAGAAAAGCCTGTTTTGGGCCTGATTGTATGACGTCAGTACCTTTGTTTGTCATACATGTGTGGGTCTATTTCTGCACCATCAATTTTGATTCATTGATCTTTGAGTCTCTCTTAACATCAGTACCATGCTAACTTGATAACTGTAGCTTTGGGAGTATATTTTGAAATAGACAAACTTTTTTTGTTTGTTTGTTTTCAGAATTGTTTTGACTCTTCTGTGTCCTCTGCATTTTCATATAAATTTATTATCATCATGTTAATTTTTACAAAAAAAGCCTGCTGTAACTTTATTATTGCATTTAATCTGTAGTCCTATTTAAGAATATTGAGTCTTCTAATCTGCGAACACACACTCTGTTTGCTTATGGATATCTCTAATGTCTATTGAAACACTGTCGTTTTAGTGTATATGTTTGTACAGCTTTTCATTTTTTCATTTCTTTTTTCTTTTTTTTTAAAATAAATTTTTCTGCTTATAACAGCATGTGTGTTTGTTGTATTCCTAAACTCTTTATTTTCTTTCTTGATTTTTCTAGTTTTCTACTATTGTATATTGTTATTTCCCCTTCTCTTTTTATCTTACATTTTAATTATGTTTCTTCTCATTATTTTCTCATTAATTTTCTTTGGAATTTTTTTTTTAAAGAAAAAAAAGAGGAAGAAAGAGGAAGAAAAAGAGGGAGAGAGAACAGGAATATTGCTTAATTCTAAGAATGGTTATTAATAATGGCTGATCAATATTTTGTGTATTGAAAGTGGAGAATGTATATTTTGTTTATTTAAAGTGGAGAGC
>JAPYYA010004449.1:0-11785 GCA_028533165.1 Leontopithecus rosalia | reverse complement strand
TCAAGCAATTCTCCTGCCTCAGCCTCCCGAGTAACTGGGATTACAGGCACGAGCCACCATGCCCAGCTAATTTTTTTGTATTTTTAGTAGAGACGGGGTTTCACCATGTTGACCAGGATGGTCTCGATCTCTTGACCTCGTGATCCACCCGCCTCGGCCTCCCAAAGTGCTGGGATTACAGGCTTGAGCCACCGCGCCCAGCCAGATTGCTCCATTTTATTCCATTTTATTCCAAGCAAGACTCCATCTGAAAAAAAAAAAAAAAAAAAAAAAAAGAATAGTTCAGTGGACTGCTAGACTGGTCAGCCTTGGAGTCAGGGAAAGGGGAGTGAGTCACTAAAGCCAAGATTGTTAGTATCCAGCCAAATGATCAGCAAGAGAATACTGAGCTGGCTCAATAAACCTGTTTGAACCCCCTTAGGGAATGGCATAAGTGGCTAAGGGTCCTTGTTAGGATTGCATGCTGTCCCAGGAGAATTGCTGATCAGAATTGGGCCCCATAGAATGTGCCTACAGGAAGAGAATGCACTGGCCAGGAAGCTTACGTGCTTGTGCGTGGGTGTGCGTGCGCCTGCGTGTCCTGAATGTTTTCTGTTTGCCACCCACTCCCCCAACATTGTTTCTCTCCCACTCAGGTCTTTGCCCAAGGAGACTAACCTATACAGACCACATCAAAGGGTGCGTCTGGCTTCCAGCTGGTTTTGGCTGATGGAGCACCCTGGCGGGAAAACAGCTGGAGGCAGACACTGACTTGGGGGTATTTACTCCCCTGAGTCCTTTCCCAGGTCACCTTGGACTGGCCAAAACCTCCATTTGGCTGGGCACTATGGCTCACACCTGTTATCTGGGAGGCCAAGGCAGGTGGATCACCTGACGTCGGAAGTTCGAGACTAGCCTAACCAACATGGAGAAACCCCGTCTCTACTGAAAATACAAGACTGGCCGGGCATGGTGGTGCATGCCTGTAATCCCAGCTACTCAGCAGGCTGAGGCAGGAGAATCGCTTGAACCTGGGAAGTGGAGGTTGCAGTGAGCCAAGGTTGTGCTCCAGCCTGGGCAACAAGAATGAAATTCTATCTCAAAAAAAAAAGAAAAGCTGGGCACGGTGGCTCACGCCTATAATCCCAGCACTTTGGGAGGCCGAGGCGGGTGGATCACGAGGTCAAGAGATCAAGACCATCCTGGTCAACAAGGTGAAACCCCGTCTCTACTAAAAATACAAAAATTAGCTGGGCATGGTGGTGCACACCTGTAGTCCCAGCTACTCGGGAGGCTGAGGTAGGATAATTGCTTGAACCCAGGAGGCAGAGGTTGCGGTGAGCCAAGATCGTGCCAGTGCACTCCAGTCTGGGTAACAACAGCGAAACTCCATCTCAAAAAAAAAAGTTAAAACAAAAAAGACCCGGCCGGGTGTGGTGGCTCAAGCCTGTAATCCCAGCACTTGGGAGGCCAAGGCAGGTGGATCACGAGGTCAACAGATCGAGACCATCCTGGTCAACATAGTGAAACCCCGTCTCTACCAAAAATACAAAAATTAGCTGGGCATGGTGGCACGTGCCTATAATCCCAGCTACTTGGGAGGCTGAGGCAGGAGAATTCCCTGAGCCCAGAAGGCGGAGGCTGTGGTGAGCCGAGATCGCGCCATTGCACTCCAGCATGGGTAACAACAGCGAAACTCCGTCTCAAAAAAAAAACACCAAAAACCAAAAACAAAAAAGACCCTCCACTTGAGAGCAGTACTCCTCTCCAGGTGATCCAGTTCCTGAGATTATCCTTCCAGGTTTCAGTATCCAGGATATAGATTTCAGGTGATCAGGTGATCTGTGGACTTGGGAAAAAATGTATGTCTTTTTTTGTTTTGAGATGGAGTCTTGCACTGTTGCCTAGGCTGGAGTGCAGTGGTTCGATCTTGGCTCACTGCAACTAGGCTCAAGCAATTCTCCTGCCGTAGCCTCCCAAGTAGCTGAGATTACAAGTGTACACTACCATGCCTGGCTAATTTTTGTATTTTTGGTAGAGATGGGTTTTTGTCATATTGGCCAGGCTGGCCTCGAACTCCTGTCTCAAGTGATCCACCTGCCTTGGCCTCCCAAAGTGCTGGGATAACAGGTGTGAGCCACCGTGCCCAGCCATATCTTTTGTCCAGTGTCACATATGTCGTCTTGACTGACTATAAAGTGTGAAGTTCTCATTCAAGCCAAGCAACAACATCCCTTTGTACTAATGTCCAACATGGTGAAACCCCATCTCTACTAAAAATACAACAATTAGCCAGGCGTGGTGGTGTGTGACTGTAATCTCAGCTACTTGGGAAGCTGAGGCAGGAGAATTGCTTGAACCTGGGAGGCAGAGGTTGCAGTGAGCTGAGATCACACCATTGCACTCCAGCCTGGGCGACAAGAGTGAAACTCTGTAATAAATAAATAAATAAATGAAGCATATGGCTTTTTAACCGCATTTCCTAATGCATGTGGCATGTCAGTACTCTGAGACATTGGGTTGCAGCAGAGAAAGAGATTTTTTTCATTCTTTTTTTATTTTCTTATACATTGCTACAAAGCCGTGTCCAAGAGAAAGAGGTTTAATCGAAACCGTCTGCTCCTTAAAACAAAACAAAAAAGAGGTTTAATCATAGTGCCACTGCATGAGGAGATGGGAGGGACCTTCAACTCCATCTCCCCCAGGAGTTTGTTATGTTGCTCAGGTTGGCCTTGAACTCATAGCCTTGCCCCCTCAAGCACCAAGAAAACTGGCCGGAGCCACCGTGGCTCCCATCCCCCAGGAGTTTGGCGCTGGTGTTTTCAAGAGTTTTGGAGTGGGCCGAAATGTAGAGATAATTGGTTAGTTGAAGAATGTAGGGGGAGGTCAAGAGACGGGGAGAGGAAGAAGCTGTATTCTCATGTTGATCTTACTCCTTTTTGGGGGCCTTCAAACTGGTTTTGCTGGAATTCCGGATCTGAAAAACGTCTTAAGTGATCCTTAAACAAAACCCTTATAATTCTAATGTCAGAGATCTTGTCTATAGGAAAATGCAAATCAATTCCTACACAGTCTTATGATCCTAATGCTAGCACAATGGGGATGCAAATGGTCAGGATCTGGAGACTTGTAGGAACAGAGCTGTGAGCCAAAGTACAGCCTGCTTAATTATGACTGTATTTCTGCCCAGATCCCAGCATACAATTCTTGTCAGTCTTCAGACAGTTTCAAAGTACCCTATTGGAAGTTTTTATGAATATTTTGATAACTGGAATGCAATACAATTTTTTTTTTTTTTGAGACAGAGTCTCACTCTGTCACCCAGGCTGGAGTGCAATGGCATGATCTCAGGTCACTGCAACCTCTGCCTCCTGGGTTCAAGCAGTTTTCCTGCCTCAGCTTCCCTAGTAGCTAGGATTACCGGCGCCCACCAACATACCCAGCTAACTTTCTGTATTTTTAGTAGAGATGGGGTTTCGCCATATTTGGCCAGGCTGGTCTTGAACTCCTGACCTCAGGTGATCCGCCTGTCTGGGCCTCCCAAAGTGCTGTGATTATAGGTGTGAGCCACCTCGCCTGGTGAAATTGTGTGTGTGTGTAATTTTATGCTTTACTAGAATGACAAAGGGATCTGTGGCACCACTAAGAACCGCTGCTGTAACCTCTCCCCTAATCTCTTTGAGCCTGGGGGTGGCAATATCCCCTTTGGTTCCCTTACATAACACTCCCACCTTTGTAAAGAAACTTTGTCTCAAATTATCAAAATGTGTGGTTGCTGTTTGCTGTTGGGACCCTCACTGATACAGTGTGTGTGTGTGTGTGTGTGTGTGTGTGTGTGTGTGTGTGTGTGTGTGTGTAGGGAGTGCAGGAGTGGGAGAGGCTGGGAAGAAATGGATCTCTACAACTCTATTTCTTTTCCTTTTCATTCTTTCTTCTTCTTTTTCTTTTTTTGGGAAATGGTCTCTTTCATAATCACAGCTTACTGCAGCCTTGACCTCCTACAGGCATGCACCACCATGCCTAGCTAATTTAAAAATTTTTTTTTGTAGATACGGGGGTCTTGCTGTGTTGCCCAGGTTGCTTTGGAACTCTCCTGGACTAAAACAATTCTCCCACTTCGGCCTCCAAAAGTTCTGGGATTATTGGCATGAGCCACCATGCCCAGCATCTGTTTCTCATTCTAAATGAACAAGAGGGCATCCTGGAGTATGCCTCAGAGTTTGAAGCTTGTCTAGTGAGAGGGCTGTTTCTGAGGCAAGAAAACAAGTCAGAACTTTGAGTCTGCAGGATGCAGCCCTGTATAATGACTCACCAAGGTTGACATTGCCATCCGTCATTTTTAAAAACAAAAAAACAAAAAAAACAGCGTTTCACTGTGTTGGCCAGGATTGTCTCAATGTCCTGACCTTGTGACCCACCCGCCTCAGCCTCCCAAAGTGCTGGGATTACAGGCATGAGCCACTGCTCCAGGCTTGTCATCATTCTTTTAAAAAATTCTCGCTGTAGACCTTTGTGAGCAATGTGGCAGCAGCTTCTTTCTAAATCTCTCTTGTCTCCTGGAAACTAGAGTGCAGTAAAGAGAGTGGAAACACACAAGCACACACTACATTTTCTGTAAAACTAGGAGACAGAAAACCTACAAACTCCCAATTATGTGCATGTGTGACCAAATTCCAAGAAGAGCAGATAGTCCCCAGTGGTACCTCAGGGAACAGCGGGGAGGGAGGAGGTGTCCTAGGGACCACACATCAACAGAAAATATTCTTTCCTTGGAGGAAAGGCATCACTCTGAGAAGGAGAAGCTGTGAACAGCTGACCAAGCAGAGGCAAGTACTACTGAGAAAGCTGAAGGGAGAATGTTTTAGAAATTGCCCAAAGGGACTGGGAACAGTGGTCATGCCTATAATCCCAGCATTTTGGGAGGCTGAGGTAGGAGGATCATTTGAGGCCAGGAGTTCATGACCAGCCTGAGCAATGGAGCAAGGCTCCCATTTCTACAGAAAATAAATGTAAAAAAGAGCAGCAATTTCCAACAAATGATATGCCAGAAATATATTGCCAATTGTCAAAAGCAGATGAAAACTGTAGCCCAAACCTTTTTCTTTTTCTTTCCTTCTTTCTTTCTTTTTTTTTTTGAGATGAAGTTTCACTCTGTCATCCAGGCTGGAATGCAGTGGCACGATCTCTGCTCACCGCAACCTCTGACTCCTGGGTTCAAGCGCTTGTCCTGCCTCAGCCTCCCAAGTAGTTGGTATTACAAACACGCACCACCACGCCCAGCTAATTTTTGTATTTATAGTAGAGATGGGGTTTTTGCCATATTGGCCAAGCTGGTCTTGAACTCCTGGCTTCAAGTGATCCACTTGCCTTGGCTTCCCAAAGTGCTGAGATTACAGGTGTGAGCCACCGCGCCTGACCTCAGATTTTCATTATGAATTGAAAATCAGGGCCGGGTGCGGTGGCTCAAGCCTGTAATCCCAGCACTTTGAGAGGCTGAGGCGGGTGGATCACGAGGTCAAGAGATTGAGACCATCCCGGTCAACATGGTGAAACCCCGTCTCTACTAGAAATACAAAAAATTAGCTGGGCATGGTGGTGTGTGCCTGTAATCCCAGATACTCAGGAGGCTGAGGCAGGAGAATTGCCTGAACCCAGGAGGCGGAAGTTGTGGTGAGCCGAGATCGCACCATTGCACTCCAGCCTGGGTAACAAGCGAAACTCCATCTCAAAAAAAAAAAAAAATCACAGCCCGGCCTGGTGGCTCACTCTTCTAATCCCAGCACTTTGGAAGCCTGAGCCGGTTGGTTACTTGAAGTCAGAAGTATGTTGACCAAGCCAGGCTTGGCCAACATAGTGAAACCCCATCTCTACTAAAAATATAAAAAATTAGTAGGGTGTGGTGGCAGGTACCTGTAATCCCAACTATCTGGGAGGCTGAGGCAGGAGAATCACTTGAACCCAGGAGTCGGAGGTTGCAGGGAGCTGAGATCGTGCCACTGCACTCCAGCCTAGGTGATAGAACAAGAATCCATCTCAAAAAAAAAAAAAAAAAAGAATCACAAACCATTGTTGTAAAATGTTTTGCTATTTAAAAAAATCTGAGGCCCGGTGTGGTGGCTCATGCCTGTAATCCCAGCACTTTGGGAGGCTGAGGCAGGTGGATCACTTGAAGTCAGGAGTTCGAGACCAGCCTGACAACATGGTGAAACCCCGTCTGTAAAAAAAAAATCTGGATGGGACGCAGTGGCTCATGCCTGTAATCGTACTTTGGGAGGCCGAAGCAGGCGGATCATGAGGTCAGGAGTTCGAGACCAACCTGGCCAATATGGCCCAGTCAACATGGGTCAACATGGTGAAACCCCGTCTCTACTAAAAATACAAAAAAATTAGCTGGGCATGGTGGCGCGTGCCTGTAATCCCGGCTACTCGGGAGGCTGAGGCAGGAGAATTGCCTGAACCCAGGAGGCGGAGGTTGCGGTGAGCCGAGATAGTGCCATTGCACTCCAGCCTGGGTAACAAGAGTGAAACTCCGTCTCAAAAAAAAAAAAAAAAAGAAAACATTTTAATCTATGACAAATGTTTAGAAGTCTTAGATATAGAAAAGAACTGGGAGAGCAGCATGCCCTTGAGTCCAGGTGTAGCAATGGCACTGTCACCCTTGCCCAGGACTGGGGAAGGGATAGAGAACCACACACTCTGCCGGGCGCAGTGGCTCATGCCTATAATCCCAGAACTTTGGGAGGCTGAGGAGAAAGGATCATGAAGTCAAGAGATTGAGACCAGGCTGGCTAACACGGTGAAACCCCATCTCTACTAAAAATACAAAAATTAGCTGGATGTGGTGGTGTGCGGCTATAGTCCCAGCTACTCTGGAGGCTGAGGCAGGAGAATTGCTTGAACCTGGGAGGCAGAGGCTGCAGTGAGCTGAGATTGCGCCACTGCGCTCCAGCCTAAAGACAGAGGAAGACTCCGTCTCAAACAAACAAAAATCACACACTGAACACCTAGGGGAATGGGGTCTGGAAGTTTGCAGGTGGTACCCCCACTTTACAGATGGATAAATAGTGGCACTAGGACTCCAACCTAGGCTGATTTGTCTTCTAAGCCACATTGATTCTCATGGGACGTGGAGTAGAGCCATGTGATTGAGTGTACATTGTGGAAGAGTGGAGTTTCTTTTTTGAGACAGAGTTTTGCTCACTGCCCAGGCTGGAATGCAATGGCGCAATCTCGGCTCACTGCAACCTCAGCCTCCTAGGTTCGAGTAATTATTGTGCCTCAGCCACCCGAGTAGCTAGCATTATAGGCATGTACCACCACGCCCGACTAAATTTTGTATTTTTAGTAGAGATGAGGTTTTACCATGTTGTCCAGGTTGGTCTTGAACTCCTGACCTCAGGTGATCCACCCACCTCAGCCACCCGAAGTGCTAGGATTATAGACATGAGCTACCGTTCCCTGCCAGAAAAGCAGAGTTTTATCTTTAGGCCAGTTACTTATTCCATGTCCCCTCTGGTGGTGACCTCTTCTCCCTCCCCAAACCATGGGTTTCTGACAGTTGAGGTAGTAGAGACAGTTTTCTCCATATTGTCGCTTTGGCGTGTGATTGGGATTTTTTTTTTTTTTTTTGAGACGGAGTTTCGCTCTTGTTACCCAGGCTGGAGTGCAACGACGCAATCTCAGCTCACTGCAACCTCCGCCTCCTGGGTTCAGGCAACTCTTCTGCCTCAGCCTCCCAAGTAGCTGGGATTACAGGCACATGACACCATGCCCAGCTAATTTTTTGTATTTTTAGTAGAGACGGGGTTTCACCATGTTGACCAGGATGGTCTCGATCTGTTGACCTCGTGATCCACCCGCCTCGGCCTCCCAAAGTGCTGGGATTACAGGCGTGAGCCACCGCGCCCGGCCCATGATTGGGATGTTGATGGAAGGAGACAAGGTAGGACATCAGGCTGAAGCTGGAATTAAGGCCCAGTTGAGAAAAGCCACCATTGGTACCTGGGGCTTCCCATGCTCTGTGACCACCAGGGGGCAGCCCTGGCCTTGCGATGGCACCTCGGTCCCACATCCTCTACTTAGATAGCCCTGGGAAGGCGGCCACTTCACTGCTGGGGAATGGCTGAGTTGGTCCTTCCCAGATGGTGGTTGTCCCGGTAGCGTAGAGAGGTCAGATAATTTGTTCAAGATTAAACTGGGCATAGTGGCTCACACTTGTAATCCCGGCACTTTGGGAGGCCGAAGTGGGAGGATTGCTTTAGACCAGGAGTTTGAGATCAGCCTGGGCAACACAGTGAGACCCTATCTGTACAAAAAATAAAAATTGTCCATAATGATGATGATTTCAGCAGGGATGATATCATCATCACATTCAGGGCTATTTTTTCCTCCACAAACCCAAGGGCAGGGACCACTCTTAGCTAAATCCCTCCCAGTGACTGCAATAGAACCCTCTGGGGAGCTCAGGAAGGGGTGTGCTGAGTTCTATAATATAAGCTGCCACATATTATGTAGACAACTACGGCTCCTCCATGCCTTCCTCTTCCCTAGGAGAGGAGTGTGAAGGAAGGAGCTTAGATAAGACAAGACATTTCCTCAAACCCATCCCCTCTCCAAGAGACCTACCTTCCACTGGCACAGGTCCCCAAATTAGAAGTCTGCTACCTTCATTCCTCATCTTTTTACTAAACTCAGATGCAGTGACAGCAGTCAAGGACAGAAGCACACTTCTCACACCTTTCCCTCATCTAAGAGATGACAGGGAAAACAGCAATAAAAGCTCGGTTCTCCCTCTGGAGATTTAAAATTTTTTTTTTGTTCCACAATAAGTCATTTTTAGGGGGAAGGGGAGTTCAGAGAAGCTGCATTTCAGAAATGCTGTCATAATGGTTTTTAATACCTTTTACTCTTCTTACTGGTGCTATTTTGTAGGGTAAGGAACAATGTTGACAAGTTTTGTGGGGCTTTTTATACACTTTTTTTAAAATCTCAAACTTCCGTCCCCTGGCTGGCAGCACGGAGGCCGCATGATGCCTGGAGTTACCGTAAAAGACGTGAACCAGCAGGAGTTCGTCAGAGCTCTGGCAGCCTTTCTCAAAAAGTCCGGGAAGCTGAAAGTCCCTGAATGAGTGGACACCGTCAAGCTGGCCAAGCACAAAGAGCTTGCTCCCTACGATGAGAACTGGTTCTACACGCGAGCTGCTTCCACAGCGCGGCACCTGTACCTCCGGGGTGGCGCTGGGGTTGGCTCCATGACCAAGATCTATGGGGGACGTCAGAGAAATGGCGTCATGCCCAGCCACTTCAGCTGAGGCTCCAAGAGCGTGGCCCGCGGGTCCTCCAAGCCCTGGAGGGGCTGAAAATGGTGGAAAAGGATCAAGATGGGGGCCGCAAACTTACACCTCAGGGACAGAGACATCTGGACAGAATCGCCGGACAGGTGGCAGCTGCCAACAAGAAGCATTAGAACAAACCATGCTGGGTTAATAAATTGCCTCATTCGTTAAAAAAAAAAAAACAAAAAACTCAAACTTCTATTTTTATGTTTAACGTCTTCATTAAAATTTTTTTGTAACTGGAGCCACAACGTAACAAATATGGGGGAAAAACTGTGCCTTGTTTCAACAGTTTTGCTAATTTTTAGGCTGAAAGATGACGGATACCTAGAGTTTACCTTATGTTTAATTAAAATCAGTATTTCTCTAAAAAAAAATTAAAATTAAAAAATAAATGAGCCAAATGTAATGATGTGTGTCTATAGTCTAAGATACTCTGGAGGCTGAGGTGGGAGTTTCACCTGAGCTCAGGAGTTCGAAGTTCAAGGCTGCATGAAGCTATGATCACACCACTGCACACCAGCCTGGTTCACAGAGTGAGACTCTGCCAAAAAAAAAAAGAAAAGAAAAAAAGGCCAGGCGCGGTGGCTCATGCCTGTAATCATAGCACTTTGGGAAGCCAAAGTGGGCAGATCATGAGGTCAAGAGATAGAGACCATCCTGGCCAACATGGTGAAACTCCGTCGCTACTAAAAAGACAAAAATTAGCCAGGCATGGTGGTACGTGCCTGTAATCCCAGCTACTCGGGAGGCTGAGGCAGGAGAATCACTTAAACCTGGGAGGTGGAGTTTGCAGTGAGCTGAGATCGTGCCACTTTACTCCATCCTGGTGATGGAGTCGGACTCCATCTAAAAAAAAAAAAAAAAAAAGATTGTATAACATGATTGTGGGGATCGTGGGAGAGCTGGCATTTGAACCCAGACTCATTCCAAATCAGCATTCTTAACCATGAGATGACTGCTTCTTCTCCGAAAGATAGCTCTGAATTACTTCAGTGATGGGTGGGAACTGGACAGTCTACAAAAGTACTGTGCCACAGAGCTAGAAACATAGACACAGAGGAAAAAAAACATATATTAGGCCGGGCATGGTGGCTCACACCTGTAATCCCAGGACTTTGGCAGGCCAAGGTGGATATATCACTTAAGGCCAGGAGTTTGAGACCAGCCTGAGCAACATTACAAAACCCCATCAGTACTAAAAATGCAAAAATTAGCCAAGTGAGGCCAGCGCAGTGGCTCAAGCCTGTAATCCCAGCACTTTGGGAGGCCGAGGCGGGTGAATCACAAGATCAAGAGATCGAGACCATCCTGGTCAACACGGTGAAACCCCGTCTCTACTAAAAATACAAAAAATTAGCTGGGCATGGTGGGGCATGCCTGTAATCCCAGCTACTCAGGAGGCTGAGGCAGGAGAATTGCCTGAACCCAGGAGGTGGAGGTTGCGGTGAGCCGAGAATGTGCCATTGCACTCCAGCCTGGGTAACAAGAGCGAAACTCCGTCTCAAAAAAAAAAAAAATTTAGCCAAGTGAGGTGGCACATGCCTGTGAACCCAGATACTCAGGAGGCTGAGGCAGGCAAATCACTTTAGCCTGGGAGGTGGAGGTTGCAGTGAGCCAAGATTGTGCCACTGTACTTCAGTCTGGGCAACTGAGCAAGACTCTGTCTCAAAACAACAACATGTGAGGAACGATCCAAGATGGCTGAACACAAACATCTCGGGATTGCAGCTCTCAGTGAAAGTGCAGAGAACAAGAGGATGCCACACTTTCAGACAAATTTTGGTCGCTCACAGAGCAGAAGATTCCCAGTGGAGGAGCCACACGAGTCACCAGTGCGACTCTTGTGGCCGGCGCGGCAGCTCTTGGTGCAGAGTAAACGGGACTGGTTCCCCTTCTGACTGAGGTTTGGAGGAGCTGCACGGGTCACCAGCACGACTCCTGTGGCCGGCGCAGGGGTTGTGCTGGCACCTCAGCGCGGCAGCTCTCAGTGCAGAGTAAACGGGATTGGTTCCCCTTCTGACCGAGGTTTGGAGCTCCGGGAAGGCAGAGTCGCCTATTACGGACTCAAGAAGGAAGCCAGACAGGAGATTCCCGGGCAGAAAAGCACCATCAGTGTTAACACCACTGTTTTTGGCCCTGGGAATTAACAACTTGGACGTCCACTCAGAGACCTAATTTGAAAGTTGGTAATTACAAAGATGACAGGTGGATAAATTTACAACCATGGGAAGAAACCAGCGTAAAAAGGCTGAGAATACTCAAAATCAGAACGCCTCTCCCTCTAAAGAGGATCACAGTTCCTCATCAGCAAGGAAACAAGATTTGATGGAGAATGAGCGCATTCCATTAACAGAATCAGGCTTCAGAAGATGGATAATAAGAAACTTCTGTGAGTTAAAAGAACATGTTGGGCTGGGCGTGGTGGCTCACGCCTGTAATCCCAGCACTTTGGGAGGCTGAGGCAGGTG
>JAPYYA010004448.1:0-11786 GCA_028533165.1 Leontopithecus rosalia | reverse complement strand
TCCCATTACTCGGTATATATCCAAAGGATTATAAATCATTCTAGTATAAGGACACATGCACACGGATGTTCATTGCAGCACTGTTTACAATAGCAAAGACCTGGAACCAACCCAAATGCCCATCCATGATAGACTGGACTGGGAAAATGTGGCACATAGACACCATGGAATATTATGCAGCAATCAAAAACGATGAGTTCGTGTCCTTTGTAGGGACATGGATGAATCTGGAGAACATCATTCTCAGCAAACTGACACAAGAACAGAAAATGAAATACCGCATATTTTCACTCATAGGTGGGTGATGAAACATGAGAACACATGGACACAGGGAAGGGAGTACTATACACTGGGGTCTATTGGGGGGAGTAGGGGAGGGACAGCAGCGGTTAGGGAGCTGGGGAGGGATAACCTGGGGAGAAATGCCAAATGTGGGTGAAGGGGAGGAAGGCAGCAAAACACACTGCCATGTGTGTACCTACACAACTATCTTACATGTTCTGCACATGTACCCCAATACCTAAAATGCAATAAAAAAGTTATGAATATTAAAGAAAGTAATAATTCAATAAAATGAAAATTTTAATTAAAAAAAGCAAAATTTAAATAGCATTCATTTATTTATAACTCATAACACAACTCTATGAAATAGATCTAATTATAAACTGCATTTTATAGAAGATAAACATTTACAGAGAATTTAAGCACAGTGCCCAGGTTTACACAGCTGGTAAGTATTTGAGCTGGAACTTATACCCAAGTGTCTGGTCCCAAAGTTTGAGCACTTAGTCACATCAATTTCCTCTCTGGAAAAATAAAAAAGGAATCAAAGGGCTTAATCTACATACCTGGTCATCAGCTTTCTGGCTGTTAGTTTGCTATCTGATTCACTCGTGCTTTTTAGCATGCAATAAGTGCCCAGGGATGGTGACTCCGTGATATATGTCCTGAGTTTTCAGACAAGCATCCACAAATTTCTATCAAGATACATTCAATGACTGTATTTAGGAGGCTTCCTCTTCTTTTCTATGTCACTGAAGCTCTACACTTCACAGGATGGTAAAAATTATTCCAGGAATTTGTAATTATTTTGTCACCCAACTGGAATGGTTAACATAAATTAGCCCTCGTAAAAGACAGATTTCTCCTGATTGACTCTGCTGCTATCTATAAATAAATTTTGAAAGAAGTTTACCACCAGTCACAGTGTTCTCATCCATTTGTCTTTTTTTTTTTGTCTCAGTACTTTGCTGGCTGTGACCTACAGAGTAAAACCTAAACGGGTTCATTAAACAACCTGTGCTTCAGCTGGATGTCACTAGAATGCCACAAAAATGGAAGAATTTCCTTTCCAAGTCAGCATCCCATCACCTGAGTAAATGTATGTAGCTTTGCACCTTGATAAAAAAGCACCTGTTCAATGGACTTCAGCACTAGTGTTAGTGTGACAGCTGTGGATTTGAAGCCAGGTCACAACTGGAATGAAGTAAGCAAGCCAGTCCCTAAAACTTGCTGCTTTCTGTTTACTCCTTTGTATTATGACGGGTAAATTTTGTGATGTGTGTACTGTTTAGCACATGCCAGGTGTTTTATAAACATTTGTTGAATGACAGCTCTCTTACCCTCAGCATTTGTAGTTCAGTTCTCTATTTTTGTCTTGGAATGTTCAGACACCACCAATTAGGAAGAAACTATGATACTATTCTGTTCAGTAAGAAGGGACTGCTTTTAGAGAACATTAGCCATACTTATTCAACATTCTCCTTGTTCATACAGATAAAAAGATCATTAATTACTTAGCTTTGGTTAATTCCCAGGACACCTAATTTGTTCACCTCTATATACAGAAAAGCTTAAAATTTAAATATGAGTTAATTTTGACAATTATTTCTTCTCACAGAGAAACCACAAGGCGGTCAAACAGGCAGCAGCTTGCAGGCTATATGTCAGTAGTTTGCAGGCTTTCTGAGAATTTTATTCTTGAGATTGAAGGAGAAATGTAGATAATAAGATAAGGAGGATGATGAACTAATCAGCAAGAAAAACCTAAAAACTACTTGAGGGTTCTGCCTGGAAGCCTTAATTAACCACATTCTCCACAACACAGAACAAACCCATCTGGACAATCAAGAACATAAATACCCAGCATGTCCGGCTCTGTGATGGGTTAATGCTAATAAAATGGTAGGTCAAACCCCAAAGCTTTTAGAAGACCCAGGAAACAGAAATAAAAAGCAATGTTAAGGTTGAAGCTAGAATGTCCCAAACTTAGTCCAATTCTCTCTAGTTTAGCCATCAAGCTAAGAAGCCTCAATGGCTCTAAAAAGGGAGAAGAGAGAGCTACAGAAATGTGCACATATGCTGTTGGCAGAAACTTCACAAATTCTTCCCTAAGTAAATAAAAGCCAGTCACAGAATCATTTGCTTTTCCTTTGGAAGTTGGTCACTTTTGTCACTGCTTTGTGAATGAGCCAAACCTGTTTCTAACCAAAGCATTTATTTAGGGCCTTTGTACTGACACAGCCTGGGAGCACTCCAGAATCTCCCATCAATTCTGTGTTAGGACAAAGGCAAGGCAGAAGATAATCCTGCTGCTTGCAGGGTGGGGAAGAGGCACTCTCAGGCTGTGTTTAATCATGCAGACAGAATCTGGCTGGCCAAAAAGGGAAGATCGCAGCCTTTGGAAAGATTCTTTGCTGGATAGACAGTACCATATGACATAACATGAAATAACTCATCATACTTTTCTTCGAATCCTTTAAAATTATTCACCATTATTTTTTAATGGTGAATATTGAGGCTCAGAGAGGTTAAGTAATTTGCCGCAGGTTAAATAATTTACCAGGCTGAAAAGCGTCAAAGCCAGAACATAAACTATGGCCACTGTGCTCTAAAGTTGGAGAGCTTCCTACTTTACCATGCTAGCTCCTCACCCTATACAATGCTTACTTACCCAGGATAGCCAGACTATCAGTATTTTGAGAGAAAAAAATAGATTGAAATAAACGCTATAAATTAAATACTTAAAATAATGGAGTCTGGGGTAGAAATATATCCCACAACTCTAGTCCAAGTACCCAGCCTATGATTAAAGTTTCAGAAAAGGACTTGTACAGTTTGAAAAAGGCAGTAATTTCTTTGGAGAGACAAATGGTCCTACGATGTGGGAAAATCCCCTTATAAGATATTCTTTTGTTCTTCTTTTAATATAAAGATTCTATTTTGAATGCTTCCTATGAGCTAGGCGGAGTGAAGCGCTCCAGGATTGCCTTAATGAATCCCCCTGATAATCTTATAAGGTAGGCACTCTTATTCGTAACACCATTTTACAGATAAGGAAACTGGGTCTTAGAGTAATTACATAACTTGTCCTAAATCAGCAAGCCTTAGTGCAAGGGTACCAATCTAGTTTGTTAATGTGGTTTTCAAGGTATGTGGAGACACACAGCAAAATACAAGGATGTAAAGCCTAATGAGTTCCTAATATTCTCTGGTTTACCATCAGTGAATAGTTGTGCTTATTTGCAAGTTTGTAGAGAGATACCCCATAACCCAATTCTTTCCTCAACTTAATGTGTGTCCATATTCTTCTCATTGTCTTTGGTTTCCTGAAGTCAGAACACCTTAGGGAAACTGAGACAACATAGTAACTACTGTATATTGAGCCTATATTTGAACACCTGCAGTGAACAAAACACTCTTATGGCTTGTTCCATTTGTAGTCAGCTCTAATAATCAAAAAATTACACTTGTACTCGGCTGACAATGCTGAAATGACTTTTAGGAACCTCCCACTTATATCTCTTATAGGTCAAGGGCAAAAACCAAGCTGATAAAATGACATTACCAAAAGAAAAGAGGTTTAATGCTATTCATTGAAGCAAAAGTGATCTTCAAGGAAATTGAGAGAGATTCTTTTTCAAGGACAGCTTTAATAGCTGAAGGGGTATATAATGTTTTATATCCAGTCAACCATCCAACTACAGACAACTTGTCACACTAAAGTGTTTTAAGGTTTTTTTTAATATTTCAATGACATGTTAAATGCATACAAGAGGTTAGAGTGAACAAAGAAGGGCTTTCTTATTTCAAAATCACATTTGCATTTAACTTGAAATTCTTTCCAGCCATATGATTTTTGCATAAATATTTATGGGATCCTGATGGCTAATTAGATTATAAGTCTTTTATCCAGGAATTTGTCTAATTTTATCCTCTCCATCAAACCTGAGCTCTGTGCTGATCTTCAATCCATGTTAAACAAAATTGTTTTAACAACCTTTAAGGCTGCATTTTAAGTTCTCCCACTGGCTACACATACTATGTCATGGAATATATAGTCTTTATTTTTGGATGAAAGTTTGAAGACCCAATCCAAAAAAAAAATTGATTTCCCATGTGAAAGCTTTCATTTTGATCAAAGAATAATAAAGTGCCAAATGCCCCAAAAACAAAGAAAGCAAAAAGCATAAATGGGCACTTTATATCATTCCCGCCAGGCAGCCTTTTACATCAATGTCTTCATGTGGTCTCCACAACAACCCTTGGAAGTGGAGACTACCATCCCATTTTACTATGAAAGAAAGAAAGGAGGACAGGGGCCAAGTGACCTGTTCAATATCATGAAGCAACTAAGCAAATATTGTTTTCCACCCAAGCCCTCAGATACAACCCCACTTTTCTAGTTGGAGGAAGTTCAGCTTGCAATTATTCAGATGGGAATAAAATCATTCTCCCATTGTTATTCTCATTTCTAGAGACTCAAGCTGTCTCCAGGCATGCACTTTGAGAATCCAAATGGGTTTTGAAATGGTCTTTTCACCTACACTTAGCATTCTCACTCCACGTCTTTATCCCTTAAGATAATGTTATCACTGCCATCAAATTTTTCTTAGTACATTTTGTTCTAGCACCATCATGTCATGATAAGCAAAATAAATCCTATTTGTGGAAGAAACTTAAGTTATAGTCTTAAGCATCCAGCTCTGAAGGTCTCACTCTCTGGAAAATGACATGCGAATGTTAAACTATCAACACAAAGCTTGGAACACAGTAGTTGCTCATTTCAACCACGTGGGTACCTATCAGTGCCCTTTTTCTTCATGGAGGCATTGTGCATAATATCCCTTTGTGCTCATCTGTGGAAGTGATTTATCATCCTTGTCTGCCTGGAATCTTTGTTCTTTTGCACTCCAGTTCTGACTTTCCACCTCTTTCTACTGGTCTCTATTTTAACCCTTCTTTTTTGTTCTACAAACACTTATTTCTTCATAGAACCTTTAGAAATAAAGTAATATAAGCACTGAGTTTAAAAGGTCAAATAAAACTACAAGGTTTCTAACTCCAATAGAAGTTTCTCATTTCACCTTTCAGCTCCAAGTCCCCTTGAAATATTTCAATCATTTCTTTGATATTTAGCAATTAGATTCACACATTTAAGAGTAAATAGTGTTACTTGTATTATTATATAGGAGAAAAATCATTTTGACCCAAATTTCAGAGAAAAAATTCAGAAGGAAACCTTGTATTTTGAGAGCCTAAACTACCATACAAATTTTTCAAATCAACTCAAAATAGTATGAATTTGAGGCCAATGCCTATATTTACATCTCTAAATAATAGAGACAAAATATAGGATGATGATTTGCCTTTGGAGGCTTTATCCCCAACTTTACTCTAATTTCCAAATACCTAGATTAATTCATTGATTATTTTGAGTCAAATAAGACCTTCTACTTCTATTGGAATGGGAGCTGGGCATCATCAGGATTATATTATCAATTACATATGTCAGATGGGAGTAGGTTTTTATCCTATAGATCCCTAATTAAACATGTTTGACTCTTGAAATTGAGAAAATATGAAAAAAAACCATGAACTAAATTTAGCACACATAAACTTATTACATGAAAGGTAAATGAAGAGTCCATTCAATGCCATGCCTTCCTTCACTCAGCTGAACAGTCAGTCCTCCTAACTGTAGGAGAAGCAGTTGGTGCCTGGCATGTACTTCCCTAGCCTTACTGCTTCAGTTGATCTGGCCCAACTCCCAGCTGTGCAGTATCTGCAACCTCTATTTACCTGGAGCTATTTTACCTGAAGCAGAGGCTACTTGCTCAGTCACCTGCAATGCATGCTAGAAGTGCTAGAGAATTAAAACTGCTGGAAGCAACCCTCAAACAAAGTTTGAAGGCAGATGGAGTAAAAATGCCTCAGCTTTCCCAACCTTTGGATGAGAACATTCTGAGGCCTGCATTTTACACTGTTTTGGCTTTCCCATCGAGTTAGGTTCCAGTGACTCATGGTGACAGCTGACTTCAGAGTTTATTCTTTGTCAGCTGTCTTCCTTCCCTTTCTCGTTGTCCCACTCCACTACCGGTATTTCCTCTGCTTCCCAAAGAAACTGTGTGTATATACTTTTTTGTGTCAAGGAATGTTTCTGGAAAGATCCAAACTGAGATGAAAGCCAGCTTCTTCATCTGAATTCTGCTCCCATCGCCTTCCATCTCACTCTCTCCTCCACTGATCTCTTCTTCTTCCTAGGAACCAATCTTTTCTCACTCTGTGATGAAACCCACTCTCATCCCTTTTCAGCTATCTTTTTAACTCTACCCTCCTTTTTCCTTTTCATTCAATCTAAATAGTGCTTTGGGGTTGTAATTTTCCCATCTTTACTAATTGCAATCTGGCTTCTTTACCATTTCTCTATTGAAGCTGTTTTTACCAAATATCAACAACAAACTTTTAAGTGCCAAACCCAACTCATACTTTTCTGCCCCTAGTTTACTCAATTTCACTGTAATATGTAACACTGCAGAAACCGTCTTCTTTAAGTTTATTTATTTTATTTTTTAAGACAGAATTTCCCTCTGTCACCGAGGCTGGAATGCAATGGTGCAATCTTGGCTCACTGTAACCTCTGCCTCCCAGGTTCAAGTAATTCTCATGCCTCAGCCTCGCTAGTAGCTGGGATTACAGGCATGTACCATAACACCCAGTTAATTTTTTATTTTTATGTTTTTAATAGAAATGGCCTTTCCCCATGTTGGACAAGCTGGTCTCAAACTCCAAGCCTCAAACGATCCACCTACTTTAGCCTCCCCAAGTGCAGGGATTATAGGCATAAGCCACCATGCCCAGTCCTTTTAAGTTTCATTTACCTTGACTTCTATGACACCACTCTCTTGATTTTCCTCTTAAATCCCTGATTATTTCTTTGCAATCTGCCTTGCTGGATTCTGTTCTTCTGCAAACTACTTAGGCATTGATGTTCCTCAGGGTTTTCTTCTCACAGTTTTCTTTTCACCACACATCCTCATTCTGGGTAATTTCATTTATCCACATGGTTTTAACCATCACAATATGCTAACAATACTCAAATCCATGTATTCAGGATTGATAACTCTTCTAAATTTAGACACATATAGCCACCACCCAACTGGACATATTTACTAAATGTTTATAGATGTTTACCTTTCATATATACAAGACTAAACTTCTAGGTTTTTAGCTCAACTCTCATAGAATCTGTATGTTATTTAGTGAAACCTCCATATGCCTAATCAACCATCCTTCCCCTTAGGGATCATGACAAATCCATCACTTGACAAGTGAATTTTACCTCCTGAATGTTTCCCAGATTTGTTCTCTCCTTTCCATCTTAATTAATACAGAAAAATCAAGTGAAGTGGGGACCAAAAAGTGTAAGTTGACTTAGGTATTTAGAATCTGTCATTTCAAATCTATGATTAAAATAGGTCACTACAATTCCTCATTAGCTCCCTCACATGGTATAATATCCTATTCATGTTCCTTATCTCCAGGCTTTATTCCACCCATTAATCCATCCTCAATACTGCAACCAAATGATCCATCTGTAATAAGTGGGACCATGTCAATGTCAAGCTCACCAGTACATAAAAGACAAAGTTTAAGCTTCTTTATATGTCATATAGGGACCTTTATTATCTTAACCCTGCCTAATGCTTGCTATTCAGAATCACTTATATTTCTTGGCAAATACTAGGCAATGGCTCTCCTTAGCTTTTGAACTCAAGCTATTTCCTCAATCTAGAAAGCCTTCCACTCTCATCCTCCCATTGACAATACCACTCATTCATTAAAACCTCCCTCAGGTATTCCCTCTCTGTGATTCTCAGACCCTATAAGACAAAATTAATCATTATGTCTCATATTTTTTCTATTCTTTGTATATAACTATTTTACTGTACCATACCAAGTTTCATTAGTTTGCTTCTGCAGCTATTTCTTTTTTTTTGTTGAGACAGGGTTTCACTCCCATCACCCAGGCTGGAGTGCAATGGTGCAAATTTGGCTCACTGCAACTTCCACTTCCCAAACTCAAGCAATTCTCTTGCCTCAGCACCCCTAAGTAGTTGGAACCACAGGTGCATGCCATTGCACCTGGTTAAATTAGTATTTTCTATGGACACAGGGGTTTGCCATGTTGCCTAGGCTGGTCTTGAACTCTTGAGCTCAAGTGATCCACCTGCCTCAGCCTCCCAAATTGCTGGGATGACAGGTGTGAACTACCATGCCTGGGTTTCTGCAGCTATTCCTAACACTAGCTGGAAAACCCCTCCACCCACAACAAACCCAGAACCCATGGTCAAATACAAGTAGTCGTATACAGTCTACTGCTTTGTAGGGCTTTATGTATTTGTTAGTTAACCATTATATGTACTGAATTCTCATCTTCCTTCTGGACTATTCATTTCATGAGGACAAGGTCAGTATCTCTTTTGTTCTCTGCTGTAACCCCAGTGCTGAGCATGATGTCTGCCAGAAGTGTTCAATAAACACTAATTGATTCATTGGCTAACTCCTTAAAGACAAGGCTTATATTATATTCATCTTTTCTCATTTGAATGTGCCCCCCAAAACACATGTATTAGAAATTCAATCCCCTGGCCGGGCACGGTGGCTCA
Source organism: Leontopithecus rosalia (assembly GCA_028533165.1). Taxonomy (NCBI): domain Eukaryota; kingdom Metazoa; phylum Chordata; class Mammalia; order Primates; family Cebidae; genus Leontopithecus; species Leontopithecus rosalia. Next base: position 2,838 of record JAPYYA010004448.1, on the reverse strand, counting down.
CTCCTGTAATCCCAGCATTTTGGCAGGACAAGGCGGGGATCACCTGAGGTTGGAAGTTCAAGATCAGCCTGACCAACATGGAAAACTCCATCTCTACTAAAAATACAAAAATTAGCCAGGTGTGGTGGTATATGCCTATAATCCCAGCTACTAGGGAGGCTGAGGCAGGAGAATCACTTGAAGCTGAGAGGCAGAGGTTGTGGTGAGCCAAGATTGTCATAGCACTCCAGCCTGGGCAACAAGAGTAAAACTCCATCTCAAAAAAAAAAAGAAAGAAAGAAATTTAATCCGCAGTGCAACAGTGTTGAGCGGTAGGACCTTTAAGAGGTGATTAGGTCATGGGGGCTCTGCCCTTGGGAATGGATTAATGCTGTTGTCACAGGTGTAGGTTTCTGGTAGAGGAATGAGTTCACTCTCCTTAACCTCTTGCACATATATGTTTTCTTGTCCTTCCTCACGGGATGACAGAGCAAGAAGATTCTCACCAGATGTAAGCCTCTCTACTGTGAACTTCCCAATCTCTGGAACTGCAAGAAATAAATCTCTGTTCTTTATAAATTACCCACTCTCTGGTATTCTGTTACAACAGTACAAAATAGCTAAAACAATCTCTTTTCTCCAGTTCAACAGGACTGGCCCAGAGAGGGCATCAGTATATATTTAAATTAAATATCAGTCAACCTATCCAAATGGCCTGGAAAACAAGCAAATAGACTATCTCCTGACAATTAGACAATCTCATTTTCTATGTATAATTTTGCACATTTCTACTTGCTCATCATTATTTTTGGAAGATCATCACATCAGGACGTCCAATGGCAAGTTAGACAAAGAGTGGCAAGCAGATTGCTTTCGACACGGCAACTTGAGTGGATTTATAGTAGTGCTTTAAATTTTATACTGGAAAGATTCTGAGGCCATGTTTGACTTAAGCATAAGATGATGAATTAGCACTCATTTATGAACTCAGAGAGACAGAAGTGGCAGCACAAGTGCTGCACAGTTGCCATCCCTTTGTAAACCAATAGTGGGGGAGGGTGACAAGCAATAGTGCCACACAGGAGGCTTCACAGTACATGCTCAAGCATTCATCCAGAATGTCAGAGAACCTGGCAATTCGTTCATTACTTAGGATGCTGCTCTGCTATTCTGTATGACTCTAGAATATCTCAAAGCAACACGGCTTTTTCTGTCAGTTATGTAATAGCTGATATTTGCCTTTGCTTAAGGACACTAATGGAGAGGAAGATGGTGCACTAGGAGCAACTCAGGATTGCAGCTCTCAGTGAAGGCGCAGAGGGTGAGTCCAAGCCGCATTTCCAGACGGATCTTTGTTGCCCACAGAACGGGGAAATTCCCAGGTGTAGGAGAGACACGGGACGCCAGTGCAGCTGTTTTGGCTGGTGCCGCCATTTTGGCCGGTGCCACAGTGCAGCGGCATTCCGCACAAAACGCACTGGTCTGGGTGCCCTGTTAAAACGGCAATCTGAGATTTGGGAGGGCAGATTAGCATATCCATCTGATTAAACGGGACTTGGACAGTGAGCCAGACCAGGAGATTCCCAGGAAGCAACTTTTGAGCCAGGGCAGTGGGTCACTGCACAGAAAATCACACAGATCCTGGTGCCCTATCAGCAGGTGACTGAAACACCTGGGAGAGAGTCAACTGTTCAGCTTAAAAAAAAAAGGGGGGTTCTGAAGCAGAGAGCCACGTGATCAGGCTCGGTGGGTCCCACCCCCAAAGGGACAAACAAAACAGCAATTGGATACACTCGGGGTTGAGAATTTCACTGCAGGCACAGCTGAACCCAGGATGGTGCAACTTGGTGGGGGAGGGGCGTCCACCATTACCAAGGCATTCTGCCCTACTGAGGTACATTTCCATTGCTGATGCAGCCTGCCATTGCCGAGGCAACCCCCCACAACAGAGAGACTCTGCCAATACAGAGGCACCCATATAAACAGGACTACAGGGAATTATACTCAGCCCCAGGGTGGAGCCCACAGCAACAAGGCGGAGACCATGACAGCAGGGCGGAGCCTGCAGCAGCAGGGCAGAGACCATGGCAACAGGGAGGACCCCACGGCAGCAGGGCAGAGCCACAGCAGGCAAATAATGACTAGACTGCCTCCTAGCTGGGCAGGACAGTGCAACGGATACTCATAAAGAAAGCCCTAACTCCCCGAGACAGAGCACCTGAGGAAAAAAAGGGGTTTTATGAGTTCTGCTGCAGCAGACTTAAACGTACCTGCCTAACAGCACTGAATGAACAATGGAGCATACAGCTCAGGACTTGAGCTCCTATAAAGTACAGACCATCTCCTCAAGCAGCTCCCTGACCCCTGTACATCCAAAGAGTCACCTCAAAAAGGACTGATCAGACTGACACTTGACAGTCATCATTCTGGGACAAAAATAGCAGAAGAAGAAACTGGTACTGTTCCGCAGCTGCTACAGGGGTACCCCAGACAAGCAGGGCCTGGAGTGGACCTCAGCAGTCATACAGCAGAGGGGCTAGACTGTTAGAATGAAAACTAAGCAACAGAAATACTTCATCATCAACAATCTGGGCATCCACTCAGATACCCAATTGAAAAGTCAGCAACTACTCAGACGACAGGTGGATAAACCCACAAAGATGGGAAGAAACCAGCACAAAAAGGAGGAAAACACCCAAAACCAAAACACCAAAGGACCAAAACTCCTCACCAGCAAGGGAACAAAGCTGGACAGAGAATGAGTGTGATGAAATGATGGAATCGGACTTCAGAAGGTGGGTAATGAGAAACTTCCATGAGCTAAAAGAACATGTCCTAAATCAATGCAAAGAAACTAAG
>JAPYYA010004447.1:0-11786 GCA_028533165.1 Leontopithecus rosalia | reverse complement strand
AAATAAATAAATAAATAAAAAGCAGGAGTTGCAATTCTTGTATCGGATAAAATAGATTTTAAAGCAACAAAGATATAGTGGTAAAAGGATCAATGCAACAACAAGAGCTAATGATCCTAACACCCAGATACATAGAGACTTAGATTCATTGAGACAGAAAAGTAATAAGGATATCAAGGACTCGAAATCAGATCCAGAACAAGTAAACTTAATAAATAATTATAGAGCTCTCCACTTCAAATACACAAAATATACATTCTTGTCAATACCACATCATACCTACTCATAGGTTTAAATGAAACTGATTGGTCATTATTAATAACCTTTTTTTTTTCAGAATAAAGCAATATTTCTGTTCACCCTCCCTCTTTCTCTTCCTCTTTCTTCCTCTCCTTTACTCATTTTTTTTTCTTCTCTCAAAAAAAGAAAGAAATCAACTTGTAAACCTCTAGATCCAGATCAGCAATGTCTCTCTCATTGCTTGATTTCCTTTCCTCCCTTCCTTCCCTCCCTCCCTCCCTCCCTTCCTTCCTGTATCCCTTCCTCCTTCCCTCCCTTTCTGCTTTCCTCCCTTCCTCCCCTCCAAAAAAAATTAAGACTAAGTACATTTTAAAAAGATAAAATTAGATCCATAATTTACATCACATATGAGAATTAACCCCCAATTGATTATGTTTCTAAATGTAAAAGCTGACACCATGTACATAACTAGAAGTTAACATGAATGCATATATAATCTGAACATAGGGTATTGTTTTTGTTTTGCTATTTATTTAACAAATAATGAATTATATGTATTTATGTACAGCATGATTTTTCAAATATATATTATGGAATAGATATTTAACCTTATTAATATATGTGTTACTTCATATTCTTTTTGTGTGTGAAAACACTTAACATTCTTCCTAACAATTTTCAAGAATATAATACATTGTTATGAATTATAGCCACCATATTTTACAATAGATCTCTTGAATTTCTTTCTCCTATCTAACTGAAATTTTGTATCCTTTGACTAACATTTTCTTAGGCTCCCACCCCTCCCACCATGAGCTCTGGTAAAAACCATTCTACTCTGTACTTTCATGAGATAACTATTTTATTGTTCATATATGAATAAGATCATGCAGTATTTGTCTTTTTGCACCTGGCTTATTACACTTAAAATAATGTTCTCCACGTATATCTATGTTGTCACAAATGACGTAATTTCTTTCTTTTTTTTAAATTTTGTGTATATACCACACTTTCTTGATCCATTAATCTGTTGATGAACACATAGGTTTATTCCTTATCTTCACTACTGTGAATAATGCTGCAATGAACATGGGGATGCAGCTATCTCTTTGACATACTGATTTTATTTCCTTTGGATACATACCCAGTAGTGGGATTGCTTGATTTAGAAGTGGGATTGCTTGATTGGGAAGTGAGATTGCTTGATTGGGAAATGTTTTCTAAAATGTAAATTCAAGGGAAAATGAAATGAAAAGGAAACGATATAATTGATAAAACAGCACCTAGGAAAAAAGGTGGTTATGAGCTCACAGATCAGCACCTGAGCTCCTATAAGGGACAGACTGTCCTCAAGCAGCTCCCTGACCCCTGTATATCCAGGGAGTCACCTCATAAAGGAGAGCTCAGGCTGACACCTGGCAGGTGTCCTACTGGGACAAAGAAAACAGAAGAAGAAACTAGCAGCAACCCTTAATGTTATGCAGTGTACATAAAATAAAACTTTTACATGATATAAATAAACCATAAAATAGAAATTAACTGACAAACTAGGAGAAAATTATATGCAACATATAGACAGCACATATCAGTATTATTTAAAACTCTTAAAAAGGCAAAGGGGCCTTAGAAAAATGGGTAAAAGATGTGAGAGAATTCACTGAAACACAACTTTTAAAACATAAAACTCATTAAGACAAACAAAAATATAGACAGCATTCAGAGTCTTCTCACTTATTGAAATGGCAACAGGTAAAAGGAAACAATGTCAACATAGTCTGTTAGTGAGATAATGAAGTGCCACTCATACATTGCTGATAGGAATGCGAATTGGTATAAATATTTGAAGGGGAAATTGACACTAATAGAAACACAAGTATAATCTTTAGAACATGGCCGGGCGCGGTGGCTCATGCCTGTAATCCCAGCACTTTGGGAGGCCGAGGCGGGTGGATCACGAAGTCAAGAGATCGAGACCATCCTGGTCGAAATGGTGAAACCCCGTCTCTACTAAAGATACAAAAAATTACCTGGGCATGGTGGCGTGTGCCTATAATCCCAGCTACTTGGGAGGCTGAGGCAGGAGAATTGCCTGAACCCAGGAGGTGGAGGTTGCCGTGAGCCGAGATCGCACCATTGCACTCCAGCCTGGGTAACGAGAGTGAAACTCCATCTCAAAAAAAAAAAAAAAAAGAAATCTATGTTTTGTGACATTATTTGGAATTAGAAAATACAGTTAAAGAATAAAAAAAACACATATGAGATTTGCAGACTATATTATGGCATGTTTTTAAAACTAATGTGAGCTGTAATAAAAATAGCTATGAATTCGTATAATTAATATGGAATAATTTCCAAACCATGTGATGTAGTACAGAAAACAAAATGCAAAGGAGTGTCCATGAAGTAATAGGAACAAATAAAGTATACACATATTTGCTAATTTGTGCAAACAAAACACACATTCATGAAGGATGAAACGAGCTGAAATGATTAGTCACTTTCAGAGGGAAGTTGGAATGTGTGGATAAGACAGGGTAAAAAAGTAGAGTAGAAAAGATAAGGGTATAATATTTCTCTGAGTGTAACAAATATATTAGTTTAACTTGAGAACTGTGTTATATTTTACATTATTAAAAAATAAATATGTAACAGTATCAAACATGGTAGAAAGTGGAATACAAACAGAGACAAATGTACCTAACTGTATATTAAAGAAAAGATACAATCACATTGGCAAGACAGGGAAATTAACTCAGAACTCTGGAGCACAGTAATCTGGCTATATATTTTTAAATTAAAGGCAACAAATAAACATTAAAATGAAATTAGTAATTTATTTTTATCAAAGATGTTGATTAGCAGTTGTGTAACTATTAATACTGTCTGCATATTGTAGCATTACGGAGTAAGTTAATGCTTTCATACTAATGATAACCACGTTAATTACTGTTGGAAAATGGTGCTATGTATCTGGAAAGAGAAAGTCTAGGATCATTCATCTGCTGTTGGATATGAAATGGTGGTGACCGAGGAACCAATGGGGCAAAGCTACCATCTGTAGAATTATGACTGAATGATTTTAAGAAGCTTATCTAGGTAGAATGATAGAGTATTATGGGGAACTCCTCCTGTCTTACTACTTTGAACTGGGACACTGGTCTTTTTCCAACCTTCAGACTCAAACAGAAACATTAGCTCTTCTTGGGTCTCTAACCTGCAGGTCTTCAAACTGGAATTTATACCATGGTTCTCCTTGTTCTTAGCTTTTTGGACTGGGACTGGAACTACAACTACACATTAGTTCTTCCATGTGTCTCTAAGTAGAGAGACTGTGGGTCTTGGGATTTTTCGGACTCCATAACCATGTGAGCCAATTCTGTATTATGAAACATATAAATATATATACACACATATACACACACACACACACATATATATATATGTATATAAATACACAGACATACATATGTTCACACACACACACACACAATTGGCTCAGTTTCTCTGGAGCAACTTGATTAATATAAAATTCAAGTTTCCCTAAGCCTATGAATTCCTTCACTACATCAAGCAAAAACAGGTCTGGCATTTCTAACTAACTCCCTGTGAGCTAGCTTTTGGTCCATATTTCTGTAAACCAACAAAACTACTGGAGATTTTTATAACTCACTGAGCTGCAATGTTAAATGTAGAATCTCTGCTTAGTGAGCTTATATTAATATAAATCCATGGCTTTAGATAGACATATAGATATTAATGATAGATACAGATCAACATCATGCATGTTATTACATACATAGACCTATTTAAATCTGATTTCTAGCTCTGTACTCAGCAGAGTCTAGAACCAATGACAGTGACACTCAGGAGCAATGAGAATCATTAGAGCCAAAATCTTAATTTTTAAATATAATTCTTCATGGAAAGGAATGAAGGTTCCTTGAAGCGTTTGTAGGTAGACTTAAGATTAGGACAGGAATATAAGAAAAAACATACCATGATAGGAAGAAGGTGGGATGTCCTTAAAAAAGGATGAGGCCATGTCTAAAGGACAAATTACTGTGCTAGGAGTCAGCTTAAATCTGCTTCCACTGCCCATACAAGAGTAATTGATTATAACTCATAGAATGAAATAGGAATATATATAAACAAACAAATCCACAAATAAATAAAATGAGGAAAGGAAAATCTCTTCCTTATAGTAGAATGGAAAAAAATGCAGAAGAAATGATAGAATAAGAAAATCATGATTTTGTATTCACCACAATTTTTTTCAGAGTATTATCCTTAGTGAATAACTACATAATGAGTATTCATTTCAAGAGGAGTCAGATTTTACAGTTTCACAATATATTCCTTTAACATTCTTTATAATTATAAAGGGCAAAATACTAACTTTAGAGAGAATAAAACTCAGACACTATCAAAATGATATAATTGATTTTAATATAGTAAACACATGTTTATCGATTTCATGAAATATCTATGAAATGTTCTTTCATTTAAAATTTTTTGCCAGCATTACTTCTTCTGGGACATTGTCATAGTTGTTGTTACAAAGATTTTCTTACATATGTGAATGAGTTCACCTTCACTTAATGCCTGTATCCAGAGTCTCTTGAACAACAGCAATGTCAGTATTCTTAAAATTAGCTCTTTCTTTTATTAGGTACTTTCAGATTTCACCTGCAGTGTTACTACCTTTTAATTCTTTGTGGCATTTGTATTTTTCTTGGCTAATTTCCTCTCGGTGTTTTTATTTTTCTAAAATGGTGAATTATCAGGAGACAGAGAAGTTGCAAAACTACATGCTTTGCTGTCTGTGTATGAACCTAATAACATGTATAGTGACCAGTCACCAACAGAATTTGAAAAAAAAAAGGTGTAACTAGTCACTGGTTATTATGTTCATCTGTTTTATGTGATGATTTGTGGACTGAAAAACTAGCAGCAAAGATCCCACTTTATACCTTTATTCAGTTAATATACAAACTAAAATGTGAACTTCTTGTTAGGAAATGGTTGTTGTTTAACTCAATTATGAAAACCAAAATTTGACATAAAACAATTGCAAAATGAGAAGTGCTTCTATCTAAAATGTAAGCCAAATTTTAGAAATATTTTTCTAATTGGCCCCTGTCCAGAAAACATTCCCCTGTCCATTTGTAGAATGGCTTCATTATGTGAATTTTGAGAGAAATGGATCCCTGGCTCCTCCTTTAGGAGAGAGGTGAATGTGACCAGATAGTAAATATCTCACCAGGCATGTTGACAGCTGAGACATAAATAGGTGAACATAGCTTGACCACACAAATGCTCTTAAGATTTGTAATTAGAGGGAATGACTCAAAGATTCAAATCATTTGGAGATCATGCAGAGCGGTCATGCTGTTGACCAGTAAGTAGCCACAGGGACTGTCCATTGAGGGCAGTGACACTGTTAGCAAGAACCCAAGGGTATCATCCAGGCAGGGTAGGCAGGCCACGCCCGTGAGTGACTGTGTTCTCCATTGTCTCTTCCTTCAGCTGTGCACATTTTCTTTCTTTTTTTATTTTTTTCTTTGGTGAGGCTAATTCTTCAGCCTATCTCTCTATTCTGTGAGCTTTTCTATATCCCCCCAATTCTATTTTCTCCTTAACAAATCCAGAATCATTATCAATAACTGCCATAATACTGCATATATAAAATCTCCTCACCTTAGCCTAGTTTTACTTTTTAATTTCTCATTTTGCAACAGTCATTATGAAGAATTAATATATTTGTTCTTTGCAAGTCAAGTGCCTTTCTACAGGTTAAGTCTATCTATAATTTTTCCCTTCTTTTTCTACCTCCTTTTCTACAACCTCAACTTTTCACTTACTGTATTTACAGTCATTTCTGAAAATCTGTTTCTGAAGTCCTAACCAAAATGAGGCTTTCACTTTTAAGATAATTTCAATTTTTATTCTCGTGTCCACCATATAATAGATACATGAAAATACTGTCAGCATTAATTTTATATACTAAAAGCGGCCAAAAGTACTTGATAAATTATGTCAGTAAATGGTAATTATTATTATTAAAAACATGTATATAAAATATGTATGTATTTAAATATATATGTATATATTATAAAAACCAATGCTTCACATTGAAGGAGGTTTCTTCTATAGTGGTACTTTCCCGCATCACCTCAAAGGCCTATTCCTAAAGGCTCTATCCCCTGATTCCCCTAATTAGTTTTTCCATTTCCTTCCCACTGCCAGTCACCATCTAAGATATCTTTCAACGGCAAATACAAAGGCTTCCCACTTCATATAACTTCCCCAGAAATATAGTGTAGATTAATTCACTTCTGGCAGTAGAACATGAAAACTGTTGGGCCACAAGTTTACAATAGTTGTTAGTAGTTTTCACATTCTGAAATGACTGCTGGCTTAAATTACTGGAAGACTTGACCTGTAGGGTAAAACCCTTATCAACAAATCCTGGACCCTAATGTGGTTGTTGCAAGAAGATAATGAGCAGTGGAAAAACACCCCTGGCAAAATAAAGCCTCTTAGGATTTATCCTAGCTTGGGATTTTGCCTAAGGCCAGCTCTGTTTTAATGCTGCTCTAGATATATGAGGAAATAAGTCCTCATTTTTATCTCTTTTCTTGGGAACCACTAGCAATGCTAAGGCAATGTTAAGCAATGGTTCAGTTAACCTGTGAATGCTTTCCTGGGGATATTCTGTTATTACTTTATGCAAGTTAAGATAGTGAGATATAAAGACAAAAGCAGAAGACTGACTTCTATTTGTGTTTACACTTTGATTTCATTTTGTTTATAGTTTCACATTATTGGTAATTTCTTTAATCTTCAACTCTGAATTATAAAGAAGTTAGATATTCTTTCAGTCCATGACTCTCTTCTGTAACTTTTTCAGACAGCCTAGAGTCAGTTACATGCAAAGAAAAAAGTGATGGCAGTGATGAAAATAATGAAAAGTTTATGACAGACCGCAGATATGCTTATAGAAAACAGTACACTTAAATTAGGGTCATATATTGTTTATAAATATGTAAATTCATGTATCTTCCAATGTTCTTAAAGTTGAATACATATCAGTTCTACCTATGCCTAAATCTAAGTGAGAACTATAAATCTAAATCTAAGAACTGTAATGCTCTCAATCCCAAATGTAAGTGAGAACAATAATGCTGTATTACCCTAGCCGTGTAACGTAGAATATTCATATATTTTATTAGGTTAGATAATCATAGAGAAAGTAAAGTACTTTTTAGCCAGAACCTGTAAGTGGGTTTAGAGATATTCTTTCTACTTTCAGGGCACCTAGAAAATCTGATGAAAACATGAACTGTGCTGTTCAGAGCACTGTATGTACCCACAGAGCATATTTTCTCACATCCAAGTTCATGGGGTGAGTTTCAGGGGCTTGATCGTGTAACCCTCTGGGGTGATGAAGGATCCATGCTCCATAGTGGTGGGAGGATAAGTAACTGTGAATACAAGTATATCATATATTATTACTAGCCATCCATTCATTCTTTGACACAACTAACCAACATCTCCTCAAAATCCTTTTGTTAATAGGCCTCATTTTTGTTTTCCTAATTTATAATTTTCATCAAAACAAAATTAAAGATCAGTATGCTGTGGCAAATAGAGATAAATATTGTCCTCTCTATAAGCAAAAATGAATGCCATTTAATTCATAGTTGAAAATTGATTCAATCATATATATATCAGTAAACAAATGATAAATTAGTGAATTAGTATACGTTTATTATGATAGACACACATCTTTGTGATATTAACATAAATATAATTCTACTGTACTTCTTCAAGCTAAAATTATATAATTCACAGATTTTTTTTACTGTACTAAAATTTTTCAATAATTTTTAATAGGATATTCCTCGTATAAGCTGATTTATTTAAAATGTATATTGAATGTGTATAACGTAATTTGGCTGACAAAGAAAATGAAATATTCTTTCAGATTAGTAGGTCAAACAACAGGAGTTTATACATTTTCATTTTGAGATTCCATGAAACTATAGTGATCAGCATTAAAGTTAGGAACAAATTTTTTATAGCACTTTAGTATATTTTTTTCATTTAAACACAAAAATAAAGTGTATAATATTATTAGTAAAAATCCAACGAGCAACAAGTTTACATTTTGACAAGGAGTTACTTGCAACTCTTTAATTCTTCAGTTTTTGTGATTGCAAATTACACACAAGATATATGGCATAGCAGATATAAACAAAAGTTTTATTTTTATGTAAGTAATATGAAGCACACTGAATTTCATACGTATTAAATCCTCAAAAATGATTTTAGGCAGAATTTAATTATAACATCCAATTTTTTAAAGAAAATAGTTACAATTAATATGCCAAACAGTTAAAATTTAAATTAATTATAAAACGTTGGATAATACCAAGTCTCCCATATTTATACATAAATTGGAGAAACAATTTTACACTCCAAGAAATGTATTATGTATAGTAGTGCTAAGGAGGACTTCTGGTTACTGTGGCAGGGTGAGCTAAATTAGAAGAAATGACTGTTTTATTAAAAAAACAAAAATGCTAGATACTTTCAAATTTAATATAAATATACATATATATATGAACTTGTGTTCATCTGATCTGAATTTTGGCAGCTGGAATGTTCTTAGTAATTTCTTCTACTTATATATATATATGTACGTATATATATATGTATATATGTATATATACATATGTATATACATATATGTGTATATATGTATATGTATATATGTATGTATATGTATGTATACATATACATACATATACTTTATATATGTATGTATCTTCTACTTTATATATATATATATACATATACATATGTATCTTCTACTTTATATATGTATATATACGTATATATACATATACATATACATATGTACATACATATGTATATGCATATATATACATATGTATATGCATATATATATGTATATGTATATGTGTATATATGTATATATGTACATATATATGTATATATAATATTAATATATATGTATATATGTATATATATGTATATATGTGTATATATGTATATATATGTATATATGTATATATATATGTATATATAAAGTAGAAGAAATTACTAAGAACATTCTAGCTGCCAAAACTCAGATCAGATGAACACAAGTTGGAGTAGAGTAGTTCATGAGACATCAAATGGCAAGGAAATGATTAGGGAGCTGAGCTTTTATTACAATGTGATGACAAGAGATAATTCCTAGCCTCCTGCAAAATTTGAAAGCTAGCTGTGTTAATATCTGAAAACCTCTGTCAAATCTGTAAAACATATTATAAATTCTCTATCTCACTCTTCTTGAGAGGTTGCAAATAAGCTTATTGACTGGAACCTGGAGGTGGGGTGCAGCGGGAGAACTTTTAACTTCCAAAATTGATAATACAGTAGAGATCTCAGTAAACCTATGGCAGACACATGATGTTGGTCAAATTAAATTACAAAAATTTTCATCTATAAATATTGTCTAAAATCATATATTAATGATTAATAAGTGAAGTTTAAAATACCAACAATGTTATGGAATATGATGGAAAATACTATATAAAGGTTTGTAAAGAAATGAAAATAGAGCTACTGTGTGATCCAACAATCTCTTTCTGGCTACCTTAAAAAAGATAAATCACCACTATGGGAAGATATTTACACCCCCATGTTCATTGCAGCATTATTCACAATAGCCAAGATATGAAAACCACCTAACAACCTAAATTCTCATTGACAGACAAATGGATATAGAAAATGTGGTGTGTGTGTCTGTGTATATAGCTATATATTCACAACAAATGTATACATATATATGTATATACATATATATTTACACCACATATATACATATATATAACACATACAAACATATATATCTTATATATGTATCACACATACATATATATGGAATGATATAAAATAATATAGTTTAAGAAAAGAAGCAAATTCTCTTATTTGCCACAACATGTGTGGAATTGGAAGACTTTATGCTAAGTGAAATAAGACAGACACAGAAAGAAAAATATTGCATGATACATAATTCTACTTATATGTGGAGTATATGTTTTATAAGAGATCAAATACTCTTAGATAGTGGGGTGGAGGTGGGAGTGAGGGAAGAGAAAATGAGAAGATGTAGGTCAAAGGATACAAAATAACATATATGTAGGTTGAAAAATATGAGATCTGGGAAGGACGACAGAAGATGGCGGGGTAGGAGCAGCTCAGGATTGCAGCTCTCAGTGAAGGCACAGACAGTGAGTCCAGGCCACATTTCCAGACGGATATTTATTTATTACCCACAGAACAGGGAAATTCCCAGGTGCAGCACAGACATGAGATGCTGGCGCAGCTGTTTTGGCTGGCGCTGCAGCACAGCGACACTCCGCACAAGGTGCACAGGCCTGGGAGCCCAGTTAAACTAGCAATCTGAGATTTGGGAGGGCAGATTAGCATTTCCTTCTGATTGAATGGGACTTGGACGCTGAACCAGATCAGGTGATTCCCAGGCACAGTGGGTCGCTGCACGGGAAATCACACAGATCCCAGTGTCCTAACAGCAGGAGATTGAAATACCTGGGAGAGAGTCAACCGATCAACTTAGAAAAAAAAAAAGGGCTCTGAGGCAGCGAGCCAGGTGATCAGGCTCGGTGGGTCCCACCCCCACAGGGACAAGCAGGGCGGCGATTTGATACACCCGCCTGGGGTTGAGAGTTTTTCACTGTGGACACAGCTGAGCCCAGGACGGTGCAGCTTAGTGTGGGAGGGGCATCCACCATTGCCCAAGCATTCCGCCCCTACGGAGCTATACTCCCATTGCTGATGCAGCCTGCCATTGCCGAGGCAACCCGCCATAACAGAGAGACTCCGCCAATACAGAGGCAACAGAGCGGAGCCCACAACAGCAGGGCGGAGCTCACAGCAATAGGTCAAAGCCCACAGCAACAGGGCAGAGCCCAGGTCAGCGGGGTGGAGCCCAAAGCAGCAGGGTGGAGCCTCAGCAGGCAAATAATGACTAGATTGCCTCCTAGCTGGGCAGAGCAGCGGAACAGATACTCATAAAGAAAGACTTAACTCCCCAAGACAGAGCACCTGAGGAAAAAAAGGGGTTTTATGAGTTCTGCTGCAGCAGACCTAAACATCCCAGCCTAACAGCCCTGAATGAACAAAGGAACTCACAGCTCAGCACTCAAGCTCCAATAAAGTATGGACTGTCTCCTCAAGCAGCTCCCTGACCCCTGTCTATCCAAAGATTCACCTCGAAAAGGACTGATCAGACTGACATTTGGCGGGCATCCTTCTGGGACAAAGACAGCAGAAGAAGAAACTGGTAGCAACCCTCACTGTTCTGCAGCTGCTACAGGTGTACCCCAGAGAAGCAGGGCCTGGAGTGGACCTCAGCAGTCATACAGCAGAGGGGATAGACTGTTAGAAGGAAAACTAAGCAACAGAAATACTTCATCATCAACAATCTGGGTGTCCACTCAGAGACCCAATTG
>JAPYYA010004446.1:0-11788 GCA_028533165.1 Leontopithecus rosalia | reverse complement strand
CATTAAAAAATATGGAGACAACAGATGCTGGAGAGGATGCGGAGAAATAGGAACACTTTTACACTGCTGGTGGGAGTGTAAATTAGTTCAACCATTGTGGAAGACAGTGTGGTGAATCCTCAAGGACCTAGAAATAGAAATTCCATTTGACCCAGCAATCCCATTACTGGGTATATATCCAAAGACTATAAATCGTTCTACTCTAAGGACACATGCACACGAATGTTCATTGCAGCACTGTTTCCAATAGCAAAGACCTGGAACCAACCCAAATGCCCATCCATGATAGACTGGACTGGGAAAATGTGGCACATATACACCACGGAATATTATGCAGCCATCAAAAATGATGAGTTCGTGCCCTTTGTAGGACATGGATGAATCTGTAGAACATCATTCTCGGCAAATTGACACAAGAACAGAAAATGAAACACCGTATATACTCACTCATAGGTGGATGATAAACAATGAGAATACATGGACACAGGGAAGGGAGTACTACACACTGAGATCTATTGGGGGAAATAGGGGAGGGACAGCAGGGGGGAACGGGGGAGGGATGGCATAGAGAGAAATGCCAAATATGGATGAAGAGGCAGAAGGCAGCAAAACACACTGCCACGTGTGTACCTATGCAACTATCTTGCATGTTCTGCACATGTACCCCAAAACCTAAAATGCAATAAAAAGAATAAATAAATAAATAAATACTTCCGGTGGGAAAAAAAAATAAAAAATAAAAAGGGGATATTCAGTTGTACCCTAAATCTCAACATCACACAATATATCCAGGTAACAAATCTGCATGTGTGCCCCCTAAATCTAAAATAAAAGTTGAAATTATAAAAAACAGAAAAATAAAAATAAAAGGAAATCTTGCCATTTGCCAGTACATGGATGTACCTGGAAAACATTAGGCTAAATAAAATAAGCCAGACACGAAAAGAAAAACATTGCATGACCTCACTTGTATGTGGGCAAAAGGGTCAAATACATAGAGGTAGAGATTAAAACAGCAGTTACCAGGGACAAAGTGGGAAGGAGAAAATGGGGAGATGTAAGTCGAAGGGTACAAAGTGTAAGATACGCAGGATAAACGAGGCTAAAGATCTAATGTACAACATGAAGACTAGAGGCCAACAGGGTATAGAATTCAGAATTTTTGCTAAATGACTAGATTGTAGATGTTCTTGCCACACAGTGAAAAATAAGTAACTCTATGAGGTGATACATATGTCAATTTGTTTCACCATGGTAACCATTTTATATTTACACTTATATACACACAGACATACATATATAACTCTCATAGCATTATGTTGTATACCTTAATTATACAAAATTAAATTTATTTTAAAAAATAAGAGAAAACTCATAACATGAAAAAAATTATTAACTCATCATGTAATATCAACTTAGCAGTGTGCTCAAAGCTCTGAAGGCACAGAAGAAATGAGAAAAGACTTCACACAGATTTAATAGATACGAGTATTTGTCCGCAAATACAGATGTAACATCACGTTTTAGTTGCTACCAGTAACAAAATTTAATTTAAATTCCACCTTGCCTCTGGGTTGGCAAAAATATTCAAATAACTCATTCTAGGGAATTATTTCCACAAATTTTTCATGTCAAAGCTATCTAGACTCCACCAGGCACATGCAGAGTATGTCCAGAAATGAAGCAGTGACAATGGAAGATTGCACTGATTATCAGCTAACCACCAGAGGCTGTCAGGTAACTGCTGAGCCTGCACACACTCAGTGCTGCAACTCTACAGTTCCCATCACAACGAGGCACTGAAATGTGGGATTCCGGTGTGGTCACTCACCTCCATTTGCAACCACACTGTTAGGAGTTCTCTGATTCCATGGGATATCCTAAAGGTGAGTACTGGGTTCTGGTTCCCCCAGGACCCACAGACATTGCTCCACCCTCACCCTTTCCAAAGAATTTATTTTGATAAACTCTTTAGCTCTTCCACAGACCCTCTAGTTCTATTGTCAATTTAGCTTTTGAAAAAAAAAAATAGTATTAAGACTTCTTTTGCTTGTCACCTTGAAAACACCTTCCAAGGGATCAAAAAGTAAATGCATGACAACCTGCAGGAATGTGGGAAAGAGGATATGTCAGAAAATCATCCATAATGGATACCATGAGTTTATCAAGTCTTATTCTTGTGCCTAATGAAATGTTTCTTAGGCCAATTTGATGAAGACTAGATGGTATCACCCCAAAAGATAGTGGTCAGTTCATAAAACATGACATTTCATGGAAGAGACCGTCCCACAGATCTTCATGAGTCTTTAAAGCTACAGAACAGTAGCTGTGGCCCAACAGAAGATATTTTTACTGGAGAAGTATAGTGAGCACAACGATAGGAAAATCTACTGTGGTGAGATGAGTGAATGGGTTTCCTTTCCCTTCGACTTGAAGTGACAGAAGCATTCTTCCAAGACCTAGTTAATATTTTTGCAATGATTATCATTTTGAAATGGACTATCAGTGAACATCTGTAGCTCACTCTTTGTTTTCTAGTGTTTCTGGAATTGAATTTTATAAAAAGAAAGAAATCAGAGAACTAATGAATGCATTTGGAATCGTTAAGGAGATGCTGGAAATTATGGCTAATTCTCTCTCCTAATTGTGGTAAAGGAGCTGCTTCTTGGACATGGATATGCATAGCCTGTTATCCAAACCCTCCCGAGTCATGTAGCTATAGGTATTTTTTTTTAAGTCATGTGCTGTAAATCATGATACTGATAAGTTGCTGGATATAATACCATGGTATTAAGACTGAATTCAGTCTTCATAAAGAACAGTACGTAAAATAAGTGCAGCTAGAGAAACACAAATACCACAAGGTCTAACTTATTTGTGGAATCTAAAAACAACAAACTCAGAAGTGTGCTGCCAGCATGATGACAGAATAGGAAGTCATCCACTTGTATCCCCCAAAACAAGAATTCTGTACCCACCAACAGAGAAAAACCTCTGAAGGAGCTGGGGACTGGGGTAGACGTTTGTGAAATCCCAGCGGATCCAAAGACTTTAGCAGGCCATTTTGAAAGTGCAGACCCACACCCAGATGGCAGGCCTGCCAATCATGCTCTGGCATTGAAAGTCTGAAAGAGCCTCACTCCCAAAAGGGCTTAGCTACAGCCTTGTATGGCCTTCACCCTGGAACCAAAACTATCTGCCAAAGCCTCCAGGAGGAATCACAATAGTGTCTTGGCAAAAAGGCTTGACCGCCCACCAACACTGGTCTCAGCATCGGACTGGAAAGTCACCTATAGAAGCTACAGTTCCCCTCAGCTGTGGTCACAGCTTGGCACTGCTTGGCCTTAGAAGGGGTGCTCATGAGTGACACTAGGATCCTCTAACCTCATTAAGGTAGTAGGAAACTGAGGGAGGCCCAGTTAGAGGGGCATAGCTTCATCGGCACAGCCAGCTAGTGGAAACCCTTACTTCTAAGATCTTGAACAAAACAAGGATGCCCACTTTTACCACTTTTAGTCAACATAATATTGGAAGTCCCAGGCAGAGCAATTAGGCAAGAGACACAAATAAAGGGCATCCACATTGGAAATGAAGAAGTCAAATTATCTTGTTTGCAGAAGACAGTTTTTTTCGTGCGAGTTTAATCTTTTCACTGACAGCTAAGCTTTACTATTTGTCAAATCAACACTTTAGAGTTCTTGGTTTTTTATTGACACATGATATTTTACATGTTTATGGAGTACGTATGAGTGTTTGTTACATGCATGGAATGAGTAATCTGGGATATCCATCAGCATGCATGTATGCACGTTTCTCATTTTTGGGTGTGGTTATCATTTCCAGTCTTCTCTTCCAGGTACTTTGTGATATACATAATAGTATTGCTACATATGATCACCCTAGTCCACTATCAAACATTAGGGTTATTTCTTCAATGTAACTGCATGTTTATATCCATAAACAGCCTCTCTTTGCCTCCCCTTCCCAGTTCCTGTTATCTATCCTATTCTTGATGTCCATAAGATCAGGTTTTTACCTCCCACATATGAGTGAGAACATGTAGCATTTATCATTGTGTGGCCGCCTGGTGTCACTTATCATAATGACACCCAGTTCCATTTGTGTTGCTGGAAAAGGATTCCATGCTTTTTAATGGCTGAATAGTGTATGTGTATATATGTGTGTGGGTGTGAGTACATGTGGGTGTGGGTGTAGGTGTGTATCCAGAAAACAGATGCTGCATCATATAAACACACACACACACACACACCATTTTTCTTGTCCAGTGAGTCATTGATGAACACTTAGATTGATTCCATATCTGTGCTATTGGGAATAACGCTGTGATAAACCTGTAAGTCAGGTATCCCTTTGAAACAATAATTTCTTTTCTTTTGAATAGATAACCTGTAGTGGGATTGCTGCCTCATGTGGTAGTTTTATTTTTATTTTTTATGAGAAATATTTATACTGTTTTCCATATGGTTGCACTAATTTACATTCCCACTGTGTCTAAGAGTACCCTTTTCTCTGCATCCTCACCAGCATCTATGTGTCTGTGTGTGTGTGTGTGTGTGTCTGTCTGTCTGTCTTTTTAATGATAAATATTCCATGGTGAGATATCTCATTGTAGTTTTGATTTACAATCCCTGATAATTACTGTTTTTCATATACTATTGGTCATTTGTATGTCTTCTTTTGAAAAATTTTGTCCATTTTTAGTGGGATTGTTTGGTTTTCCGCAGTTGAATTGTTATTCTTGTATAGAATACATGAGTCCCCTTCAGATGAGCACTTTGCCAATGTTTTCTCTCATTCAAGTGATTTGCGCTTCCCTTATAATAGGTGGTGGTGAGCAGATTTTCATGTACCTATCCGTCATTTGTACATCTTCCTTTTTTTGGTAAGATTTTATTTATTATGATGGGTGTGCTTGTCTGTTCATAAGTTCATTCTGGTCTGGAACACAGGAAGCTAATGCTACCCGCATAGTTGCTGCACCATTTAACCCCTTTCTTTCCTTTGTTTTCAACTGGGTGAAGACAGAAAACCCTAGTTCACACAAACTAGTAGTTATGAATGGTACTAAGAGCCCGACACTCTTTCTACTCAGCAATGGAAAGTCTTCTTTTACCTTAATCCAAAATGCTAATAATCATTCTTTAACATACATGAAGAACTAAACTGTGATAATTCATTCTCTTGTTCAGGCACCAAGTTTAGCTCAGTTATTGATTCAGGGTTTCAGAAAGCAAATGGATCTTTTACCCAACTGTTTTCCCTTAATGTTTCAAATTTTCCTTCTGGAAAGAAGTGGTTAGGAGTTTGAGATAGAGAAGTGAGATGCAACAATATCTCTAACTTTACTTCTTTCAAAATGTTTTCATTAATAATATTCTCTTTGCAAAAATCTTGGAAACGTAGTAGCTAGGATGATTACTTTTAAGTCTTGCTTAAGATAACAATAATGTTTTTCAAAATCCCTGGATATGTTCAACATGTTGGAATATGTCACTGCTTTTCCCCTGTAGTTTTAAACTCAGTTCATCAAGAATGCTTCAAAAGTCAGTCAAAACTGCCAATTTTGTTACCCAAATATCATCTTCAAAAATATTTGCCAAATGAGATTTTTTTCAATGAGAAAAAGGTGAATCTCATTCCTGAGCTCATAAATCATGCTTAGTATTTTTCCCTTAAGACAACCAACAAGCTTTGGTATGATACAGTAAGTGGGGATGATTAGTTCCAATCTCTGAACAAAACATTTCAAGAAGCCAGCTATCCGGTGAGCTTCCTTTAATAAAATTAACAACTTTCACCGCAGTTTTCAATACTTCCATAAGATTTTGTGGAATTTCTCTGGATGCTAAACCTTTACTATGTATAAAACAATGATTCCACACAGTACCTTTTTTTTTTTTTTTTTTTTCTGAGATGGGGTCTTGCTCTGTCTCCAGGCTGGAGTGCAGTGGCGCAATCTCGGCTTACTGCAACCTCCACCTCCTGGGTTCAAGTGATTCTTCCGCCTCAGCCTCCCGAGTAGCTGGGACTACAGGTGTGTGCCACCACGCCTGGCTAATTTTTGTATTTTTAGTAGAGATGGGGTTTCACTGTATTGGCCAGGATAGTCTCAATCTCTTGACCTCGTGATCCACCCGCCTCAGCCTCCCAAAGCGCTGGGATTACAGGCTTGAGCCACTGCACCCGGCCCACAGAGTACCATTATTAGCAAATTCCAGTCATTTTTTAATTACTCTGCTATGTTTTCCAGTTATGGCTGCTGTGCCATCACTTGTAATTCCTTTACAGTTTTTCTAGTTAAATTTCTATTGGCTAACCATGTGCCTAATTCTGTAAAAGTATCTAATCCACTTAGGTGTGAGGTTAAATTTTAAAAACATTTTAAAAAATCCTCCATAAAGTCATTTTGCCACACATATCTGACATAAACTGAAAGTGTTGTGCAGCTTCCAATATCAGTGATTTCATCGAGCTGGATTGCAAAACCTATGACAGACTGTAACAGAGTGTTATGCATTGTTCCTTTCTTTTTTCTCCTGCTCTCCTACTCCCCACCCACCAACGAATGCACAATGCACATGATCACTTTAGTGATTTCCATTTTCAAAAATATTTCTTCTTTCAAAGAAAGAAGAAAAACAGATGCTTTCTGGGGGTGTTAATTAGTGAATAGTGTGTTCAATTGTTACCCACGGGAGTTGATTGTCAGCAATGGCAAACACACACCCAGACAGAGGAACAGCACTGCACTGTGTTCTCTGGGCCCACTTGGGCTGCTGCATTCATTTTTTTATATATATGTAGTTTAAGTTCTGGGATACACGTGCAGAATGTGCAGGTTTGTTACATAGGTATACACGTGCCATGGTGGTTTGCTGCACCCATCAGTCCATCATCTACATTAGGTATTTCTCCTAATGCTATTCCTCCCCTAGCTCCCCACCCACCAACAAGCCCTGGTGTGTGATGCTCCCCTCCCTGTATCCATGTGTTCTCATTGTTCAACTCCCACTTGCAAGTGAGAACATGCTGTGTTTGGTTTTCTGTTCTCGTGTTAGTTTACGGAGAATGATGGTTTGCAGCAAAGGACATGAACTCACATTTTTTAATGGCTGCATACTATTCCATGGTGTATATGTGTCATATTTTCTTTGTTCAGTCTATCATTGAGGGGCATTTGGGTTGGTTCCAAGTCTTTGCTATTGTAAACAGTGCTGCGATGAACATACATGTGTATTTGTCTTTATAGCAGAGTGATTTATAATCCTTTGAGTATATACCCAGTAATGGGATTGCTGGGTCAAATGGTATTTCTATTTCTAGATCCTTGAGGAATCACCACACTGTCTTTCACAATGGTTGAACTAATTTAGATTCCCACCAACAGTGTAAAAGTGTTTCTATTTCTCCACATCCTCTCTAGCATCTGTTGTTCCCTAAATTTTTAATGATTGCCATTCTAACTGGTGTGAGATGGTGTCTCATTGTAGCTTTGATTTGCACTTCTCTAATGACAAGTTATAATAAGCTTTATTTCATATATTTGCTGCCTGCATAAATGTCTTCTTTTATACATTTATTAAGCAAGTTTTATATGCAAACCTTTATATTTAAGTGCTGTAGGCAGTTAAATCAATTCCAAAAAAGGCTCCCAAGTATGAGCAGATATTTGTACAATATGTAACATTATTTAATTTACCACTCTATATGTTAGGCAGAAAGAAGCACGGGACAGTTTGTTTCTAACCCTTTGGTTATTTGCCACCTTAGAATGGAAAGGGCATTTATGGAATGATTTGGATAACTCCTCTCTCAAAAAGATTGTTAAATGCATGCCTATCAGATACAAGTTGAAACATAATTTTATAATACCAAACGATTATGCATTTGTTGTTATGTCTTTGCTTTTGTCATTTATAACTTGTCATATCAGAAACCGATTTGATGCCTCTTTCATGCCTTTTCATTTTCGGAAGGTGGCTTTAGAGAAAATAAGATATACTTTATGTCATTGCCTATGACGGCTTTTTTAGGAATACATTATGGTGAAAAGAGATAACTGTTTCCAAATTAGCTTGCCTAATATCAGGAATATGGTTGGCAAAAATGAATTTAAACAATGGCAAGAATAACATGAAATGATCTGGCTGCTGTTTCAGAAGTTTAGATTCTAACAAGAGCACTGAATGGACAGATAGGAAATCCTCTTCCAGTAAATGAAATAACATTTTGTTAGGAATGAGAGAGGAAATAAACGTGTACAAAATATTTTTTTAATGTCGTCTTTTGAGAAGTGTCTGTTCATATCCTTTACCCACTTTATGATGGGTTGTTTGGTTTTTTTCTTGTAAATATGTTTCAGTTCTTTGCAGATAATGGATATTAGCCCTTCATCACATGGGTAGATTGCAGGCATTTTCTCCCATTCTGTAGGTTGCCTGTTCACTCTCATGATAGTTTCTTTTCTGTGCAGAAGCTCTTTAGTTTGATTAGATCCCATTTGTCAATTTTGGCTTTTGTTGCCATTGCTTTTGGTGTTTTAATCATGAAGTCTTTGCCCATGCCTATGTCCTGAATGGTATTACCTCGGTTTTCTTCTAAGGTTTTTACGGTTTTAGGTCTTACATTTAAGTCTTTAATCCATCTTGAGTTAATTTTTGTATAAGGTGTAAGGAAGGGGTCCAGTTTCAGTGTTCTGCATATGGCTAGCCAGTTTTCCCAACACCATTTATTAGATAGGGAATCCTTTCCCATTGCTTGTTTTTGTCAGGTCTGTCAAAGATCAGATGGTTGTACATGTGTGGTGTTATGTCTGAGGCTGCTGTTCTGTTCCATTAGTCTATGTATCTGTTTTGGTGCCATTACCATGCTGTTTTGGTTACTGTAGCCTTGTAGTATAGTTTGAGGTCAGGTAGCATGATGCCTCTAGCTTTGTTCTTTTGCTTAGGATTGTCTTGGCTATGCAGGCTCTTTTTTGGTTCCATATGAAATTTAAAGTAGTGTTTTCTAATTCTGTGAAGAAAGTCAATGGTAGCTTGATAGGGATAGCATTGAATCTATAAATTACTTTGGGCAGTATGGTCATTTTCACGATATTGATTCTTCCTATCCATGAGCATGGAATGTTTTCCATTTGTTTATGTCCTCTCTTATTTCCTTGAGCAGGTTTGTAGTTCTCCTTAAAGACGTTCTTCACATCCCTTGTAAGTTACATTCCTAAGTATTTGGCATTCTGGTTTTTGGAATTTTCAGCCTTTTTGCATTGAGTTCTCCCCATCTTCGTGGATTAATCTATTTTTGGTCTTTGATGTTGGTGACCTTTGGATGGGGTTTCCAAGTGGATGTCCTTTTTGTTGATGATGCTATTCCTTTCTGTTTGTCAATTTTCCTTCTAACAGTCAGGCCCCTCTGCTGCAGGTCTGCTGGAGTTTGCTGGAGGTCCTCTCCAGACCCTGTTTGCCTGGTTATCACCAGCAGGGGCTGCAGAATAGCAAAGATTGCTGCCTGTTTCTTTCCCTGGAAGCTTTATCCCAGAGGAGCACCTACCAGATGCCAGCCAGAACTCTCCTGGATGAGGTGTCTGTTGGCTCCTGCTGGGAGGTGTCTCCCAGTCAGTAGACACGGGGGTCAGGGACCCACTTAGCAGAGCTCAAATGCTGTGCTGGGTGATCCACTGCACAGAGCCAGCAGGCAGGGACATTTAAGTCTGCTGAAGTTGCACCCACAGCCACCCTTTTTCCCAGGTGCTCTGTCTCAGGGAGATGGCAGTTTTATCTATAAGCCCCTGACTGTGGCTGCTGCCTTTTTTTCAGAGATGCCTGGCCTAGAGAGGAGGAATCTAGACTGCCTCTAGATTAGAATCTAGTCTAGAGGTAGCCAGACTGCCTCTCTAGATTCCTAGACTGCCTGGGCTACCCAGACAGATGCAGTCTGACCACCCAGCTAAGCTTGGGTGGTCTCTGCCAAATTTGAACCTCCTGGCAGCTATGTTTACACTGTGAGGGGAAAACAGGGGAAAACCGTCTACTCAAGCCTCAGTAATGGTGGACGCCCCTCTCCCCACCAAGCTTGAGCATCCCAGGTCAACTTCAGACTGCTGTGCTGGCAGTGAGAATTTCAAGCCAGTGGATCTTAGCTTGCTGGGCTCTGTCAGGGTAAAATCCGCTAAGCCAGACCACTTGGCTCCCTGGCTTCAGAGCCCTTTCCAGGGAAGTGAACAGTTCCATCTTGCTGGTGCTGTAGGTGCCACTGTGGTATGAAAAAAAAAAAAAAAGGCTTGCAACTATTTTGGTGTCTGTCCAAACAGCCACTCAATTTTGTGCCTGAAACCCAGAGCCCTGGTGGCATAGGCACCCAAGGGAACCTCCTGGTCTGTGGGTTGCAAAGACCATGGGAAAAGCATAGTATCTGGACCGGGAAGCATCGCTCCTCAGGGCACAGCCCCTTGCAGCTTCCCTTGGCTAGAGAGGGAGTTCTCTGACCCCTTGTGCTTCCTGGGTGAGGTGACGCCCCACCCTGCTTTGGCTCACCCTCTGTGGGCTTTACCCACCACTGTCTAACCAGTCCCAGTGAGATGAACCAGGTACCCCAGTTGGAAATGCAGAAATCACCTGCCTT
The DNA here is from genome assembly GCA_028533165.1 of Leontopithecus rosalia. Taxonomy (NCBI): domain Eukaryota; kingdom Metazoa; phylum Chordata; class Mammalia; order Primates; family Cebidae; genus Leontopithecus; species Leontopithecus rosalia. The sequence continues at coordinate 1,150 of JAPYYA010004446.1, read as the reverse complement.
CTGCATTGATCTCACTGGGAGCTGCAGACTGGAGCTGTTCCTATTCACCCATCTTGCAAGCCACCATCTTTTCATTTTCTTTAAAATTGACATATAACTGAAGACATATACTTTTCTCAGCCTGATTCTTATCAGTAAAGTTTGAGGGTCCAGTGGTCTATTTTCATTTTCTGCAGTCTCTGTTCATTTCTGTCCGAGCTGGCAGTGTTTCTCCTGATATAATTCTATTAAAAATTGTCTGGGTCTCCTGTGAAACTTATTGGAGGGTTCACTTATTAAATAAAAGATATCTAAAAATCTCCTCGAGTAAACCCATCTCTTTATTATGCTTCTATCAAGAAACAATGCCCTTAAGCTTCTTAAAAGTGATGTTTCTATTGAAAGGATCTGTGAGTCATAACATTAAAATATTTAGAAAGCCTTTTGAACTGAGTAATAATCTGGGGCATCATGTAAGAGAGCTTTGATGTTTTAACAAACGTTTTCTTTGTTTATTTGTGTGAGTACATGGTAGGTGTATATATTTATGGGGTACATAAGATGTTTTGATACAGGCATGAAATGTGTCATAATTACATCATGGAGAATGAGGTATCCATCCCCTCAAGCATTTATCCTATGTGTTACAACCAATTCAATTATTTACAATTATTTTATATAAATAATATAAAATATTTGTGATTTTATAACTGTATTATTTTAAACATTAGTTATTTTATAACTATTATTTTATATAAATAATATAAAATAAAAATATTAAAGTACCTCAGTATTAGTATTTAATATTTTAGTTATTTTATATATTTAACTAAAATATTAATATCAAATCATTATTTTATATTGATATTTTAGTTAATATAGTTAACATTTTAGTTATTTTATATTATTGATGTAAAATAATATGTAATGTACTATTATATATTTTAGTTCTTTTATAATGTACTATGAAGTTATTATTGACTGTAGTCACTCTGTTGGGCTACCAAATCCTAGGTCTTTTTTTTTTTTTTTTTTTTAAATTTTTATTGCATTTTAGGTTTTGGGGTACATGTGCAGAACATGCAAGATAGTTGCATAGGTACACACGTGGAAGTGTGTTTTGCTGCCTTCTGCCCCCTCACCCATGTTTGGCATTTCTCCCCATGCCATC
>JAPYYA010004445.1:0-11789 GCA_028533165.1 Leontopithecus rosalia | reverse complement strand
GCCCCCCCCCCCCCCCGTGATAGCATGGGAAGAAATGCCAAATGTGGGTGAAGTGGAGGAAGGCAGCAAAACACACTGCCATGTGTGTACCTATGCAACTATCTTGCATGTTCTGCACATGTACCCCAAAAACTAAAATGCAATTTAAAAAAAAACATCGTAAGACTAGTAATCAAAACTCTTACTGCACACCAAGTTTCCTCTCCCAGCTTGGCCTGTTCCAGGCTGGCAGCCAGAAGTAGGGAAAGGAGAGATATAGTGACCTTTTCTTCCTACCTTTCTAGCTACCGTCTATACTCTGACCCCACATACATGTTGAGCTGTGGCTTCTGACTCTACTGGGTTTGGGGATGAGAGGCAGTGAGAGTAAAATGAAGGAGTGGTTTTAATTAATGGCATAGTTAAAACTGGCTCTTGTTCTCTCTGCACATGGCAGATGTTTAAAGCTCATTCTTTATTTTATGTGAACATATGTATGTATATAATTGCATATTAGATTCTGAGATACATGTGAAGAACATGCAGCATTGTTTCATAGGTAAATACATGGCAATGTGGTTTGCTGCCTCCATCCCCATCACCTATATCTGGCATGTTATCTAGATGTATGCGGATATATCTCCCCATGTTATCCCTCCCAAACCCTACCCCCCACTGTCCCTCTCCTAGTTCCCCACCCAGACCCCAGTGTGTGATGCTCCCCTCCCTGTGTCCATGTGTTCTCATTGTTCAACACCCACCTATGAGTGAAAACATGCAGTGTTTGATTTTCTGTTCTGGTGTCAGTTTGCTGAGAATTATGGTTTCCTGATTCATCCATGTCCCTACAAAGGACATGAACTCATTGTTTTTTATGGCTATATAGTATTCCATGGTGTATATGTGCCACATTTTCCCTGTCCAGTCTATCATTAATGGGCATTTTGGTTGGTTCTAAGTCTTTGCTACTTTAAACAGTGCTGCAAAGAACACATGTATGCATGTGTCCTTATAATAGAACAATGTATAATCCTTTGGTTATATACCCAGAAATGGGATTGCTGGGTCAAATGGAATTTCTATTTCTAGATCCTTGAGGTATTGCCACACTGTCTTCCACAATGGTTGAACTAATTTACACTCCCATCAACAGTGTAAAAGTGTTCTTATTTCTCCACATCCTCCCCAGCATGTTTTCTCCAAATTTTTTTAATGATCGCCACTATATCTGGTGTGAGATGGTATCTCAATGTAGTTTTGATTTGCATTTCCCTGATGACCAATCATAAATGTCTTCTTTTGAAAAGTGTCTGTTTATATCCTTTGCCCAGTTTTGAAAGGATTAGTTTGTTTGTTTCTTGTATATCTGTTTTAGTTATTTGTAGATTTTGGATATAAGTCCCTTGTCAGATGGGTAGATTGCAAAAAATTTTTCCCATTCTGTTGGTTGCCAGTTCACTCTAATGGTTGTTTCTTTTGCTATGCAGAAGCTTTGGAGTTTACTTAGATTCCATTTGTCTATTTTGGCTTTTGTTGCCAATGCTTCTGGTGTTTTAGTCATGAAGTTCTTGCCTATGCCTATGTCCTGAATGGTTTTGTGTAGGTTTTATTGTAGGGCTTCTATGGTATTCGGTCTTACCTTTAAGTGTTTAATCCATCTGGAGTTAATTTTAGTGTAAAGTGTCAGGAAGGGGTCCAGTTTCTGCTTTCTGCACATGGCTAGCCAGTTTTACCAACACTGTTTATTGAACAGGGAATCCTTTCCCCATTGCTTGTTTTTGTGAGATTTGTCAAAGATCAGATATTTGTAGATGTGTGGCACTTCCTCCAATGCCTCTGCTCTGTTCCATTGCTCTATATCTCTGTTTTGGGAGTTTTTACACTATCCAGCCACATTTGTACCCCTTGAAATTTTGCTCAGTGGCCTATCACCATTCAAGATTAAGACAAAAATCAATGAGCACTTATTGTGTGTCACGCACTGTACAAAGTGCCAGGATATTTATCCAAACTGCTGGCACTGTAAACACAATGCAAAAGGACATACTAAAAAACAAATTTTATTAACTGTAACTTTTCACCTGTAATTCACCATAAAGTCTTACTTTACAAGATAATTGCTGTTGTGAAAAAGGGATAGGTCATGGTCTCATTTCCCAGATGTTATTCAATATATGCTGTAAATTATGTTAGCTCCAACATAGTGTGCCCTTTGAACTTAGAAAAACAATCTTCAGACAACATGCATTCTAACTCTTGAAATAAGTATGCCCAAAATTGTAGTTTAAGATGGAATAGGGAAGCTTCTCATGTTTTAATTCAGTTGAATTCCAGAATGTCTTAAGAATGTACAGAAAGAGAATTAAAATTGCTTGACACAGAGTAGTTAGGTGATCTCCTGAACTTTAAACTTCCACGTCACAATATGAATTTGATTCTAAGATAAGAAATAGGATAAATTTTCACCCAAGGACAGACCTGAATCTCTAATTGCCTGGAGGCTGACTCAACTGACATCATGTCATTTGATGGCAATTGGAAAGTAGACCGGAGTGAAAACTATGACAAGTTCATGGAAAAAATGGGTAAAGACTTTATTTCTTTGTGGCTCATTTCTTACCTTCTTTCAAACATTTTTCTTTTTAACTCCTAAATCTCTCGGCTTACGGATAGCTCCTGATGTGGTAGTAAGGATCCAGAAGATGTTCAGAGTAGAGAAATCATATTCTCACTTCTTACACTAGGAAGAATGCACTATCTCAGTAATGGAGGAAAGGTTTTTCGAGTGCTGTTCTCTGAAACACAACAAAAAGATCCAGATATGTTTCCTTCGCTCTTTAACTGAAAAATAACTGTTTTGTTGTTTACAGTAAGAAAATGGCAGTGTGTAATTATAACTTCTAGATTTAAAAACATTCAATTCTAGGGGATGGAAAAGCCAAGACCATATAAGAAATTAATGGGAAAAGGACTCTTTAAATTTATAGCTCTGAATAAGTTAGATTTAATTCTCATTTCTTCAAACTTATGAAAAGTTTTGGTATAATGTTGAGAGGCTATGTATTTTCTTCAGGGGGCTTTAATTTAACTGATTTATAAATTGGTACCAATATTCTGGCAGTCTGTATACTACACAAGATAGGTAAACAAATTTGTGTCATTCTCCCAAAAGAAAAATTGCATCAATTATAGCCTATAATTTAGGATTTCTAAGTTTAAGTTTATAAAAGTTGTACGTTCTTATAGTGATTTTGGCCATAATATTTGCTAAATTGCTCATTTTTGTGTCAGTCATAAATGCCACAAGAAAAAAAGACAACTATAAAGTTCAAAATTTTAAAGCCACTATGAAAAACAAAGGGGCATTTAAGAAAAAAGAATACTGTATATGTGGAATTAAAGATCTGCCTCCTTATAAACATATAAGTATGCATTTTAATCCTTCATTTGATATTTCCAGAATTTTATTTACTTAACACTGAAATGAATAGTTTGTTAATCTTATTAAAGTTGCTGAGCTCAAAGATTCTATAATTATGTACTCTATTTAATTTTTCTCAAGTTTTGGAGAAACAATTTTAATCAGTTTTCTTGATCTGACTGAACTTGAACTTCTGTAGAAGCAACCTGAATGCTCTTAGTGCAAAGGCAATGCTACTAAGTATTCTTCCCACTCTCAAAAATAACAAACAAACAAAACATAACTTGGAAAAATAAACACTTTTATGGGATTTGACTTTATTTTCTACGTTGCCTTACCTTTTGTAGGTGTTAATATACTGAAAAGGAAGCTTGCAGCTCATGACAATTTGAAGCTGACAATTACACAAGAAGGAAATACATTCACAGTCAAAGAATCAAGCACTTTTAGAAACATAGAAGTTGTTTTTGAACTTGGTGTTGCCTTTAATTACAACCTTGCAGATGGAACTGAACTCTCCGTAAGAATTTTTTTATGAGTAATGCATTCTTGATTTTTCTACCTAGTACTAAAATGATCTCTGCTCTATTTCACTGGATGGTTTAATTAATGCAGGTCTCCTTCATTTACTGAAGAAGCCAATGAAGTTTGTCTATGTTATGTACTGCCCAAATTGGCCGGGTATTTAAATATCATGCTTTTATCTTTATACGCATCTGTGAAGAATCTGAATTGAACAATAAGAATTAGAAAAATGGCAGGGCATGGTGGCTCAAGCCTGTAATCCCAGCACTTTGGGAGGCCGAGGTGGATGGATCACGAGGTCAAGAGATCGAGACCATCCTGGTCAACATGGTGAAACCCTGTCTCTACTAAAAATACAAAAAATTAGCTGGGCATGGTGGTGCATGCCTGTAATCCCAGCTACTCGGGAGGCTGAGGCAGGAGAATTGCCTAAATCCAGGAGACCGAGGTTGTGGTGAGCCGAGATCGCGCCACTGCACTCCAGCCTGGGTAACAAGAGCGAAACTCAGTCTCAAAAAAAAAAAGAATTAGAAAAATATGCTTTGAATGACTGAGTACAGATCTATTCATAAAGAAATATATAACTGGGTTTTAAAACAGTACAGCAATAGTAGCTTTTAGAGTTAATATGTAACTTAACTGTAATAGCCATTTAATATGTTGAAATAATAAAAGATATGAGTGAATGAACAAATGAGTGAGTTACCAAATGGAAAGTTTTAATGTACTGTAGGTCATTGGGAGTGTACCTTTTCATGTTTAAGAGAACACATTTTAGAAAGTCATCATTTTCAACAAATTTTTAAAAACTTTTTTAGCCTCAGAATTTTTCTATTTAAATTACATATGTTTATAATGACAATTTAACTACTGAACATTTTATTAGTCTTGCCTTTAATTAGTTTTACAATTACACAAATTTTAAAAGCACAGAGTTGTAAACCTCTATGAAACTAATTTTTTTTTTTTTGAGACGGAGTTTCGCTCTTGTTACCCAGGCTGCAGTGCAATGGCACGATCTTGGCTCACTGCAACCTCTGCCTCCTGGGTTCAGGCAATTCTCCTGCCTCAGCATCCTGAGTACCTGGGATTACAGGCACACGCCACCAGGCCCAGCTAATTTTTCTTACATATTTAGTAGAGACAGGGTTTCACCATGTTGACCTGGATGGTCTCGATCTCTTGACCTTGTGATCCACCCGCCTCGGCCTCCCAAAGTGCTGGGATTACAGGCTTGAGCCACCGTGCCTGGCCTCCATGAAACTAATTTTAACCAAGACTATGTTTCTGGATACTTAACATGAAAGATTCAAAAAGAAGGCCTGCTCATCTGCCTTGAAATTCAGCATATGGAAATTATTGAAGAAAACAAGCATAATGGTTACTTGTACTACTCTACAGTACTCTGTAATACTCTGCAGCCTAATGGCCTAGGTTCAATTCTGACTCTGTGACTTAAGGTGAATTACCATGCCATTTTACAGTCTCCTCTTCTGTAGAGATAATAGTATCAATTTCATAGGGTTACCACAGAGATTAAATAAAAACATGTGTCTACAGAAGTCACAACAGTGCCTGACATGTGTAAAACCCTAATAAATGCTATTATTATTATTATTATTATTATTATTATTATTATTATATAGGGTACCTGGACCCTTGAGGGAAATAAACTTATTGGAAAATTCAAACGGACAGACAATGGAAAAGAACTGAATACTGTCAGAGAAATTATAGGTGGTGAACTAGTCCAGGTGAGTTGTAAAATTTATAGCTGTTTGCCAAAGGCAAAAATGACTACATACCAATAACTTCTGTCACTGCTATGCTACATCTCCAGTAAACAGACTACTTCTTTCCTTGTAAATCCTTCTGATTTAAAATATATTGTATAGCTATTTGCTGATGCCTATTTACTAAAGAGAATTTAAATATATATCAAATAACCAATGCTTATTTTAACTGAAAATGTAAATGACTACAAACCAATATGTGTTTTTAAATGGCTGTATCCTATATCTGCATAAAATGTTGCTATCGACCACAAGAAAAAAATAGTATAAACTCATTTAAATCTATAATGATACTAATGTTTTTTCTTAATGTCTTAAAATTTTTCTTAATTACTACTTAATTAACATTCAATTTAGATGTAAATCTTAATAGTAAATTCTTCTGTTTGTTAACACCTTTCAGACTTATGTATATGAAGGAGTAGAAGCCAAAAGAATCTTTAAAAAGGATTGAGCATGGTTCTTGGAGCACAGTCAAAAATACAAATTGGATGGAAGATCTATATTGTACCAGAACTGTTTCTCTCTCCCCATCAAGTATAAGGCTTGCTTACTGACTGGTCCTTTTATAAACATTGGTATATTTCCATTCTTGCCAAAGCAAAAGAAGTAAAAGTTAATTAGTGTTTAATTTGTTTTATATTCTCAAAGATAAATATATACTAAAAGAATTTGTGACTTTTTAAAAACAAAAATAAATATTATTCCCATGTTGCTTTATATGTAGCTTTGCCTTTCAAAAGAAAAAGTATGTGAATATGTATTGACAGATTGTTTTGGTAGAGAGAGGGTCTTACTCTGTCACTCAGGCTGGAATGTAGTAAGGAAATCATAGCTCATTGTAACCTCAAATTCGTGGACTCAGGCAATCTTTCTGCCTCAGCCTTCTGAGTAGCTAGGACTATGGTTACATACCATCATGCCCAGCTAATTTTTTTGTTTTTTTTTTTTAGAGATGGGGTCTTGCTATATTGCCCAGGCTGGTCTTGAACTCCTGACCTCAAGAGATCCTACTGCCTCAGCCTGACAAGTTTTTTTTCTTTACATTTGATAAACTAAAACCATAGGCTGCATGAGTCTTTAAAATCTTGCACTGTTTACGAAAAAATGTCTTGCACTGGTTGTGAAGATCTATTATTATAAAATAATATATGCTCAACCAGAAAACTTAGAAATAAAAACACAAATGTAAAATAAATAGTTCCATAAACTCATAATCCAGAGATAACTGCCATTCTGATTTTGATAAATGTACTCCCAGTTCGCTTTCCCGGGGGTAGATATTTCCCAATACATACCACTTTGATTAGGATGACAGGAAATAAATGATGTACTAAGTTAAATTAAATATTGTATTACATTTTTCTACACATCAGTGATTACCAGACCTGGCTGAAAATCAGGATCATCTGAGAAACTTCAACAATTTCGGCATTCTTAACCTCAACTGTTATTCTACTATATCAGAATCTCTAGTAGAACTACAAATTCTAGAAAATTTCCTACTGATTCTGATGCAGCCTGTCCACTAACTAGTGTTTGAGAACAATGGCCTATCAGTTACCAATGTCATTTTTAACCTCTCCATTTCTTTTTTGATGTTGCTGTATTTTTTTTCACATAAACACATACATTGTCAATTCTGCAGGGCTCAGAAAGTGTACTTTTATTCATATTTTCACATGATATACTCTTTTATGTGCTCCAAAGCAGGGTAGATGTTAGGGGATGGAGGTGGGGTCAAATTTTTAAGCATTTGTAACTGCAACTCTATGGACTTTTGACAAATTCTTTTTCTCACTGATGCAGATAACAGCTTAACATTTACATAGTTCTTATTACATGTCATACACTGTTCTAAGTGGTATACACATATGATACATACATTAAAATGTAGAAAGAAAAGTTTGAGTACCTGATGAAAATTAATAGATTAGAGAGTATGGTAAATCTTTGAAAGTTGAATACTGGGTATTCTCACTGATAATTGGAAGCTAAATAATGTATATATATGGACAGAGAGTGCAGAATAATAGACACTGGAGATCTGGAAGACTTGGAGGGTTGGCCGGGGGGTGGGGGTGGGGTGAGGGATGAGAATTTACTTAATGGGTACAATGTACATTATTCGGGGATTGATGGTTACTGCCCAGACTTTACCACTATGCAATATATCCATGTAACAAAACTATACTTGTCCTCCTTAAATGTATACAAAAAAACTTTAAATCTATGTTCATTTTATAATTTCATAAAAATGTTCACACTGAAAATAGTAGTTATTTAAATTTTCACATGCTTTTCTTCATAAAAGCTCAATGTACTTTTATCCCTCTAATCTTATTTGTCTTTCATAAATGAATCACGAAAAAGCAGGTATTAATCTCATTTAAGGGAGACAAAAGCATAAGGAAGTTTTTTAGCTTGTCTAATATGGTACAAAGTCCATGATGAACAGAAGAATTAAATGTAGGTCTTGACTTCCAGTCTAGATCATTATGATCTATGCTATTACTGAGCCTGTAATAAACAAAAATATATTAAGAAAAAAATTCCTCAGTGGCATCCAAGAATAGCGCTCTAAATGAGTCAGGTCAGACTGTAAAATAATGATGTTCAGTGGTTAGACACATCTATTTCTAGTCTTATTGCAGGCTTACTTTTTTCATAATTTATATCCTTTCTAGTATTAAATTTCTACTATTTATTAGTATTAGAGAGCAGCCTATTATTTGTTAAGCAACTTCCATTTCAATAACCCTTTTTTGAGAAAACAAACCTTGTCATTACAAAAAACTGCTTGTCAAAAGAGGGTCCCTGACCCAACAGCTCCCAATCTACCACAATTTGGCCAGATCATAAACTCTATGTAGAAGGGTAAATAACAACTGAGCAAACCTACAAGAACCTCTTTTTAGGGAGTTTGAATTTGAGAAGTACACAGTTAGTTGTTGATAGGAAGGAAAAAGGTTTACAGAGGACATATAGGGCAGACAATAAGTAGAAGTAATGAGTACATGAAATCATGAATAAGCAGAAACTATAAGGTAGATATGAGAATGTTGGGGCAGTCAGAAGCAGCTGGAGTAGTAGAAGCTGAAATATTTACACATGAAATAGGGTATCTGGGAATTGCTTTCTCCCCAGTCTAGGGTAGGGGAGGAAGATTGGTACAAGATGGCAATTCTTGCAGCTGTTGCAAAGTGCCAGACACATAATAACACATGATAGGTTCACTGAGTAGGAACATGAGAATCCATTATACTCATCTCTGTGTTTTTGAGATTTTTCCATAACAGAAAGGTAAAAATACAAAATTACATACACATATAACTCCAGAATCCAACTACTTCCCATCACTTCCACTGCTATCACCTTAGTATGATCCACCATTATCCTTCCCCTGGATTACTGTCATAACTCCCTAAAAAGCCTCCAAACTCCTACATTCCCTACTCCACCCCCTTTAGTCTCTTTTTCAACACAGCAGCCAGAAGGATCATTTAAAAATCTAAATCTGATCACCTCACTTCTCTGCTCAAACTGCTGCATGGCTCCCATTTCACACAAAGGAAAAAGCCAATGTTCTTACAATGCCCTGTAAGACCCTATATGATCCCAACCCCCGTTACCTATCCAACACATGGTCCTGTTTTTCATGAACTATCTGGGGGAAGAGGGTTTCGAGCAGAAGAAACACCCTGGAGCAAAGACACCAAGGCAGTAGCAAACCCAATAAATCTGAAGAACACAGACAGCCTGGAAAGAGACCCCAAGATCACCCTGAGCTGACCAAAAACAAGACCAACGTTCAGAAAATACAGGCTGACTCAGCCTTCCTATAATTCAGGAATGATGCAGTGAAAGAAAATGGGTTTTAGAATTACTGACTTGCCCAAATTCTTGTCTTCCCATTTGCTGACTAAAATTCAAGGTCTGATCCTCAATTTTTCTCACTTGAAAAATGGGGAAAATGTAATGATTTTCTGAGATTGTTGCTAATTGAGGTATTATGTGTAAGACACCTAGTGTAATACCTAGCATATAGCTGGTATTCAAATGTAACACACATGTACCCTTCTTCTGTAGCGAAAATGTGGGCAAAGTATATCCTGAGTAGATGGGAAAACTCATTCCTTAAAATACCTCTCATGGAGTCTGCATGAGAGAGAGTGAGCCTTGGCCTGGTAGATAAGAACACTTAGTTCCAGTCCAGCCTGTGACATAACTAGCTGGGGACTTTGGGAGAGTCTCTTCACCTCTTTGGAATGTAGTTCAATCATCTTCAAAATGAGAGGATTGAACTAGATCTCTAAATTTTCTTTCAGTGCTAAGATTCTATGATTTCTGAATAACATTTGGTGATTCCTTGCTTTCTTAAGCAGCCCTTTTGGGTGTGGGTCACAGGGGACAGGGCATTACAATAATGGAAGGTAGGATCGGAAGAAGGAAATATTTACATTATAAAGTATGGCTGGTTCCATGGGTGTATGTCTTCTGCAGGCTCAAAGGGCCCTGTGCTCTGTTTAATGCTCTTCTGTATTATCCTAAAATTCTGAATGCTTTTTGAACAAGTTCTGCATTTTCATTTTACACAGGGCCCTGAAAATTCCGTGGCTGCTCCTATTTCTATAGATTGACTATTAGTAAGCACAAAAGATATTTTCTATGAGAAACTAGAGAGAATGGCAGCAAGATATTTCTAGGCACCTAAAGAGAGGCGAATGGATGGAAAAGATAGTTTCCTGAGATAAAATGGAAGTGAGAGAAGGTTATGTAGGGATGAGGAGGGGAAAAATGAGGTGGATGGTCACTTCAACATTATAGAGTGCTTCTTTACCTTTTGCTATTTACTTTCTCTAAACTATAGTAAAAGAGTGCCATCTACTGGCCAAGAATACAGACTCTTTCAGAGGTTTCCAATGCAGCCTCTTTGCTGCATTTCAGTCTCTAAACAGTGTTCCAGAAAGGGCTGACATACCACATTCTGCACTTAAAAATGATAATTATTAAATGCTTCTTCAATTCCAAACTCCATACTAAATAAAGTTAATACAGAGACTACCCCTGAACTGATCCACTAAAACTGCTTTCATTGATTGAACAAAAAATACAAAGCACTATGTGCCAGACAGCAAGTATTTAATGATGAACACCACTGGGAGAGATATTTCGGTCATTAAGAATTTCCTCAAATGCATACAAATTCTCAGGCTCATCTTGGGTCTGAATCAAAATTCAAAGAATAGCATCATAACCTTCAGCACTGGATGGCTGTCTGGAGTAGGGTTATACTTTCACTCAGTATGTGCTAATATGCAGGGTGGTATGTATATATATATTGCCTTCGGGCCCAATGAAAAATCTTCAGGCTATTTTCTGGAACAGACTTTACTGGAGAATCTACTGGAAAACAAGAATAAGCAGGACAGTGGCAGAAGACGAAAGTTAGGAGCAAATGGTACAAATCAATAGTCATGGATAAGCATAGTGTTCCAGAGGGCTTCTCTCATCCATGTATATCCTCATCGAAGTTTTCATTAGAATGAAGGATTGCAAGAAATCCTCTATGCCATGTAATCAATATTAACAGGAACGACAGAAGGAGCTTAAATAATTAGTAGTTAGGACTGCAGTGAAGTGAAGTAGAATTCTGGAGGGAAGGCAAGGAAGTGCTCCCTAAATGTCAACCCAGTTTCAAAGCCACATCTCTCAGATGACAGGTAGTGTAACTGGGTTTTTTTTTTTTAATTTTTATTGCATTTTAGGTTTTGGGGTACAAGTGCAGAACATGCAAATTAGTTGCATAGGTACACACGTGGCAGTGTGTTTTGCTGCCTTCTGCCCCCTCACCCATATTTGGCATTTCTCCCCATGCCATCCCTCCCCCGCTCCTCCCCACGCTGTCCCTCCCCTATTTCCCCCAATAGACCTCAGTGTGTGGTACTCTCTTCCCTGTGTCCATGTGTTCTCATTGTTCATCACCCACCTATGAGTGAGTATATACGGTGTTTCCTTTTCTGTTCTTGTGTCAATTTGCTGAGAATGATGTTCTCCAGATTCATCCATGT
>JAPYYA010004444.1:0-11791 GCA_028533165.1 Leontopithecus rosalia | reverse complement strand
ATCCCATTACTAGGTATATATCCAAAGGACTATAAATCGTTCTACTATAAGGTCACATGCACAAGAATGTTCATTGCAGCACTGTTTACAATAGCAAAGACTTGTAATCAACCCAAATGCCCATCGATGATAGACTGGACAGGGAAAATGTGGCACATATACACCATGGAATATTATGCAGCAATCAAAAACGATGAGTTCGTGTCCTTTGTAGGGACATGGATGAATCTGGAGAACATCATTCTCAGCAAATTGACACAAGAACAGAAAAGGAAACACCGTATATACTCACTCATAGGCGGGTGATGAACAATGAGAACACGTGGACACAGGGAAGGGAGTACCACACACTGAGGTCTGTTGGGGGAAATAGGGGAGGGACAGCGTGGGGGGGGAGTGGGGGAGGGATGGCATGGGGAGAAATGCCAAATGTGGGTGAAGGGGCAGAAGGCAGCAAAACACACTGCCACGTGTGTACCTATGCAACTATCTTGCATGTTCTGCACATGTACCCCAAAACCTAAAATGCAATAAAAAATTTTTTTAAAAAAATCGGGTTTCATTCAGGCCAGATATCTCTGAGGAAGTTTCTCCACTGTCTGAGGTCACAGAGGAAGCCAAGATTCTGAATCAATCTCTCAACTGTACTATAAACACATCAGGACACATTCCATCCATAGAAATGAACCTTGAAACTTGGAAGTCTAGAAATTCCACCAGCCATTCAATGGAAAAAGCCTCACCTTGGCAAACACACTTCAGATTGTCTTCCCTCATAATTTTCAGGACAGTGAAAATTTGTGAACCAAATATGTTTTGCCACCTTGCAAACATACATTATAGCAATTACTCCACAGTCTCAATAATAGAATGCTGTTTAAATCATACAACATAAGAGTTGTAACTGCTGCTATATTTTAAAACATGGGTAAGCAGCGAATGGAGAACTAAGAAAAATAGCAATAATAGCAGCTATCATCACGGAACACTATGACTTTTATTCTATTGACAGGGTGCATTACACTGGTTGGTTTTCATATATTAAAACAACCTTACATTCCTAAGTAAATTCCACTTAGTCATGATGTATAATTCCTTTCATAGGCTACTGGATGCCATTTGCTGGACTTTTGTTGAGAATTTTTGTACTATTATCTATTTTCCTAAGAGATAGTTGTAGTTTTCTTTTCTTATGATATCTTTGCTCGATTCTGGTATCAGGGTAATACTTGTATCATAGAATGAATTAGAAATTGTTCTCTCCTGTTTTTTAGAAAAACTTATGGAGGATTGGTGTTAATTCTTACTTAAATGCTTAATAAAATTCACCAGTAAAACCATCTTGCCCTGGGTTTTCTTTGTGATAAATATTTTTATTACTAATTCAGTATTGTTACTTATTATAGTATATTCAGATAATCTATTAAGTCTACTTCAGTGGCTCGCATCTTTCTAAGAATGTATTTATTGTATCTAAGTCATATAATTTGTTGCATGTAACAGCTTAGAGTATGCCTTATCATCCTTTTTATTTTTGTAAGATCAGTAGTAATATCCTTCTTTCATTCCTGATTTTAGTCATTTGAGTCTTCCATCTCTTCTTTGGTCAGTCTAGCTAGAGATTTGTCACTTTGGCGATCTTTTTAAAAATTCCCCTCCCGTTTTGTTGTTTCTCTTCTCTGTTCAGTTCTCTAATTCATTTGTTTTTGCTTTAGTTCTTGCTATTTCCTTCCTTCTGCTTGCTTTAGGTTAGGTTTAGTTTGCTCTCATTTTCCAACGTCTTAATGGGGGAAGATAAAGTGATTGATTTGAGATCCGTCTTCTTTTTTAAATACACACATTAACAGCTACAAATTTCCCACTAGGCACTGATTTAGATGCGTTCCATAGGTTATGTTATGGTGTTTTCATCTTCACTTACCTCAAAGTATTTTCTAATTTCCCTCATGATTTCCTCTTTGACACATTGAAAATGTGTCCTATGCAACTATCTTGCATGTTCTGCACATGTACCCCAAAACCTAAAATGCAATAAAAATTTTAAAAAAGAGAGAAAAAAAATGTAAAAAAAAAAAGTGTCGTTTAAATTTTACGTATTTGTGAATTTCCCAAATTTCCTCCTATTATGGTTTGTAATTTCATTACATTCTGGAGAACATACTTTGTCTAATTAATTATTTAAGTATATTGAGTCTTGTTGTAGGTTACATATGGTCTAACCTCGAGAATGTTGCATGTGCACTTGAAGAGACTGTATATTCTGCTGTTGTTGAAGAGCGCATAGTGTAGATGTAGTTAGGGGTACACCTACAGAGTGCTGTTATGTATAGTTGCTTATAGCATTGTGTAAGTCTTGTTTTCTTGATGAACTTCTGCCTAGCTGTCTATCCATTATTGAAAGTGGGATATCAAAGTCTCCACCTATTGTTGTTGAATTGTCTATTTCTCTTTTCTACTGTGTGAGTTTTTACGTCATATATTTTGGGGCTCTGTTGTTAGATGCATATATGTCTATCATTATAGACATTATAACAGGGGATTAGCACCTTTTTAAAAGGTAAAATCTCCAGAGATCTCCTGCACCTTTTACCATCTGAGATTATAGCAAAATGGCCATTTAGAACCAGGAAATCAACATTTCTGCCACATACCAAATCTACCGATGCCTTGATCTTGGACTTCCCAAGCCTCCAGAACTGTAAGAAATAATTTTCTGTTGTTTATAAGCAGCTTTTGGTAAACTGACTCATATACCCTTATGAAATGTTCTCCTTCCTCTCTGATAGCAGTTTATCTCTTAAAGTTCATTGTCTGATATTACTATTAGTTAAAGTATAACCATTCAGCTATCCTTTGCTTATTGTTTGTGTGGTTTATATTTTTTTCACACTTTTGCTTTCAACTTATTTGGGACTTTGAATCTAAAGGATGGCTCTTGTAGACAACATATATTTGGATTAGGTTTCTATATCTAGTTCTGATCAACACCAACTTAAATAGAATAGTACATAAGAATAGTGTTCCTATATAGCTCTATTTCGTCCCTTCTACTTTGTGCTGTTATTGCCATACAAATTACATCTTTACACATTTCATATCCATCAACACATATTTATAATTATTGCTTTATGCAGTTGTCTTTTAAATCAGATGAGAGGAAAACAAGTAACAAGCTAAAATATGTAAATACTGTCTTCTGTATTTTCCTATGTAGTTATGTTTACAAGAACTTTTGCTTTTTTCATGTGAATTCAAATTATTGTCTGGTGGAATTTTATTTCAGCCTGAAGGACTCCTTTAGCACTTCTTAAACAGAAGACCTCCTAACAATAAAGCCTCTCAGTTTTTGTTTGCCTATGAATATCTTAATTTCTCCTTCATTTTCAAAGGGTAATTTTATTGGACAGGCAATTCTTGGTAGACAATCTTTCCCTTTCTGTACTCTGAATATATTATCCCACTGCTGCCTGACCTTTATCATTTCTGACAAGAAATCAGCTGTTTAGCTAATGAGAATCTCTTAGATATGATAAGCTACTTTTCTTTTGCTGCTTTCAAGATTCTCCCACTGTGTTTGGTTTTTGATATTTTCATTAAGATCCCATAATCTCTTTGAATTTATCTTACTTAGAATTTGAGGAGGTTTTTGGATGCATAATATTTGCAGAAATTCTAAGCCAACTTTTTTTTTCAAATATTCTTTCTGTTCCTTTCTTTCCTCTACCTCTGGAAACCCCATTGTATATATGTTTGACGGTGCTTGATAGGTCTCTGGGGTTCTGTTCATTGTTTCTTCCTTTCTTTCTCTTTCTGCTCCTGAGACTCGATGATTCCCATTGTCTACCCAAGGTCACTGATTCTTTATTCTGCCTATTCAAATCTGCTACTGAGTTCCTCTAGTGAATTGTCACTTCAATTATTCTACTTTTTACCTCTAGAATTTTCATTTTTTTTAATAATTTCTGTCTCTTTATCAAAATGATCTGTCGGTTGAGACATCATTATGATAATTTTCTTTAGTTCTTTACATATAATTGTTTTTATTTTCTTAAATATATTTGAAATAGCTAATCGAAAGTCTTTGTTTAGTAAGTCTGAAGTCTGGGCTTCCCCAGAGATAGTTTCTACTGACTGCGTTATTTCCCTATGTACAGGTCATACTTTGTTTTTTTATCATGTGTCATATTTTTCTTGTTGAAAACTAGAATATACATATATATACATGTCTATATAAAAGTATACGTGTGTGTGTGTGTGTGTGTGTGTGTGTGTGTGTGTGCGTGCACATACACTATGGTCAAAAAGTTTGTGTCCTTCCAAAAATCCATATGTTAAAACTTAACCTCCAATGTGAAGGTATTTGGAGGTTAGGGCTTTGAGAGATTACTAGATCATGAAAGCAGAGCTCTCACTAATAAGATAGGGACCCTTATCTAAGAGATCTCTCACTCCCAGAAAGATCCCTTGCTACTTCCTCCAGGTTAAATTATTATAACAAGAAGATGATCATCTAGAATCAGAAAGTAGACTCTTATCAGACACCAAATCTGCTGGTACCTCGATCGTGTGCTTTCCACCTCCTCAAGCTCATCTATGAAACCCCATGCATTTCACCACGAACTAAAGGGATCCACTCCAGAGTTCCTCTGTCTCTGCAGAAAAGAGGGCTTTTCTCTTTCCTCTCACCTATTAAACCTATGCTTTTAAACTCACTTCTTGTGTGTCCACACCCTTGATTTCCTTGACGTAAGACAATGAACCTAGGGTATTTACCTGAGACAAACAATGCTGCTTCACTTTGGGGCCCCATCTGGGATGCAGGTATAATCATCCGAAGAGTGAGTATAGGAGTGGACCCCAACTCTGCCCTTGCATTTTGAGGCTCTTGGCCTCCATTTTTAAATCAAATCAAAGCAAATACTGGGCCCCTGTCAGTCATTTAAAAATGGTTAGAGTGGCTGCCAGCCTTCCAAGACCAGGGCACAAGCTTGCTGGGGAGAACATGGAGAATCTCCCAGTGCCCTAGGGTTGCTGGGCATATTGCCTATGTTTCAAACCAGTTTCCCTTCATGATGGACCCAGCTGTCACATGGGGCTGAAAGAGGTCCTGGAGTGACTGGGAATTTCTGGCCAGGACTATGCCCTGGTGTTATCTGAAGGCTTCTGGACCAACCCCAGCCTTTGACTGCCCGACCAGCCATCAGGAACAAGATCTGCAGCTTCTCTGTCTCAAATTTCCTCCTTTCCTATCTGCAACTGCCATGTCTCTTATCATCTCTCTGTATGCAATGCTCTGGAAATTTTTACAGTCCAGGGAAATAGTCAGGTTAGGAAAGATCAGCAAATGCCATAGTAACTGGAAATACAACTCAAGGGAATGCTGTTTTTTGCTTTTCTAGGAAGAGAGGGTCTTCCCCTCATCCCTCACAGTAAGCATCTCTCTGCACTAGGTCTGGAGAGCACATAGTATCTCAAGGTCAACAGCACCACCTAGTGGAATAGGAATCCTCTCCATGAGGCACATTGTTGGCCCTTTGCCGAAACACTTCCCCATTCTCCTCCCTTTTTGTGCTCCTCTACTAGACACCAAGCTTTATGCCTTTTCTGCGAAAGGGAAAAACATTTCCTTCAACAAGGATGAGAAAAATGTCCTCTGCAACCAAATTTTAGTCTCAATAGTGTCCAATCAGCAGGAAAATCACCATTTGGTCCCTACATTCTTTTAAAGCACCTACTCTGACTCCAATTAAAATGGTACTTACATAGTAAGGAGACTTAAGGGTAAACACTTTGGCATGAGCCATAATAGGATCCAGAGTTCAATCTAATACACTCCCTCCATTAAAGAGGGCTTGCCCAAATCCAACTATTACACAGTCTTTCTCAAGGTCCATCTGTCTGGAGCCACACAGGCCACATAAGTCTAAGTCAGAGGGAAATCATAAACAGAAGACTAGAGTTACATGGGTAACTGTGAGTAATCCCAATTGCTTCGTTCCTCCACCTCCATGGCTGCAGGTCACGCTTTCAACTACGGACAGCATGTTTAACAAGGTGCTGGGGCCCCAGGAACCAAGGAGGGAAAACAGTGGGGGATAAACCCCCACTGTCTTCCCCTCCATCTTGGGTCACACCAAAAGGAAGGAGATTAAAGGGATGCCTTTTTTCTGGCTTCTCTTTCTAGATGGGTAAAAAAACCATCTTCAACCTGTACGCCTCTGAAGTGTACTGTGAAGCACTGGGATTCCTTTGGCCCTGAGACTTTGAAGAAAATCATTTTATTTTGCACAAGGGCATGGTGTCCTTACAAAACCTTTGCAAGCATTGCACAATTGACTCCGCTCTTTTAGCAGTCATACCAGGTGGGCCCAATGGGAATGATTCCCCCAAACTAGACAAACAACCCCCAGGAAATCCTCAAATACAACTTCCAGATGCCCCAGCTTTTCCCGTTCCCCCCATTCACATCATTAACTACTCCAGTTCTACCACACAAACCCTTAGACTTTTCTATGGTATTTTTCCTTCCTCCTTTCATGGTTTAAAATGGCTCCTATCTCTTCTTTTATAATGTTCCTCCAAACTTGGAAAAGTTAATTTCCCCAAATGTTAAATTACTTGGCTAAAAGTTGAGCTCAAGGGGAGGGAACCCAGAAACCTGACAGGCCAGCAAAAGGGTAAAAGTTTTTTTGTTTTTTTCTAACCAGTCAGATTTTGGCTTCTCTCTCCCTGTGCAAACCAGTAAAAGGAAAAATAAGGATCACTATTTACATTTTCTGCAAAATTTTAATTAGTGAAAAACTATCTGTAAGGTTGGTCTCAAGTTGTAGCCAATCTGCTGTGCTTTGTGTGTCTTTCTGTATGGTTTTGTCAAAAGAAAGCATATCTCAGCTTAGGATACAGGTCTAGGACCCCAAAAGCCTGCTGTTGAACCCAGCCCCAACAAATGGTCAGTAACAAACTTTGCTGCAGGCCTCTACCTTGTTTGATGTCCTTGGGAACATGACCTGTAACCATGTGGCAATACTACATTTTAGTCTCCACCATTTTACAGTGATGGCCCAGAACCAATTCTGGCTTGGGAAATGAATACTTTACTTTTACCATTTGCCGATTCTCTTCCCCCTTCATGAAAAACTTCTATCTGCCTTTCTTAAATCTTCCTCTAAGTTGCCTTTAAATGTTCTAGATTTTGCAACAGTGTGACTGCCCAATGGGTTCACCTTGCATGCTGCCTAGACAAAGCTGATTTATCAAAACAGGAGAAGTGTGGTGGAGAATGAGTAATTCATACAGAGCCAGCAGTGTGGGAGACGGGAGTTATGTTGTTGCTTAGATGGGTCTCTCCAAGCATTTGGGGAGCAGAGTTTTTGGGAACAGCTTAGTAGTGGGGGGAAGCCAATGAGCCAGGAATGCTGACTGGTAGAGTCAGAGATGAAATCATAGGGAGGCAAAGCGGTCTACTCATGCTAAATCAGTTCCTGGGTGAGGAGCACAAAATAGCTAAGCCAGTTTATCAATCTGGGTGAGGCCAGTTGATCCAACAAGGGCAGGATTTGCAAAATATCTTAAGCACTGATCTTGGAAGCAGTTTAGGAAGGGTCAAAATCTTGTAGCCTGCAGCTGCATGACTCCCAAGCCATGTTTTCTAATCTCGTGGCTACTTTCTTGGTTTGGTCCCTAGGCAAAAAGGAGGTTTATTTTAGAAGGGCTGTTACTGACTGTTTTAAACTGTAAACTGTAAACCAAGCTCCTCCTAGAGTTGGTTCCACCTATGCCCAGGGATGGGCAAGGACAGCTTGGGGGCTGGAAGCAAGATGGAATTGGTTGGGTTGGATCTCTTTTACTGTCTCAGTCACAATTTTGCAAAAACAGTTTCAAAAGCTGCTTATCGCTCCTTGGAAAACACCTTGTATACTCATGATGAAATCATAACCTAACTAAGGCCTGTCAGTTTCACCTGTGAGGTAACTTTTGGTAAAGTTCAAAAGCTGAAAATCGTAACTGCTTGGTGTGGCTAAAGCTGAGTAACAAGGGATTTAAAAGGATTTTCTTAAAGAGCACTCAGCTTAATTAAAAGTGGATATCCAACTTACAGGTATGTTTAAAGGGCCTTTATGTTTTTTTCTTCTTGGATCTTGTTTTTCTGAAAAGTGTTTTTTCTCAGTCAAATTCCTTTTCTCCATTTTGTTTTGTCACTCTTAACGCATGCATTAGTTAATGCACACATGAGGCCCCAATATAACTTCTGATATCATGAAACTCATTGGGAAAACAGAAAAGGCACCACAGGTCCCATTTTGAGAGAAGTCTGTTTTTCCTCATGGAACTCCAGGAATTAATGGTGGATAGATCCCTCTCAAAATCTGTTTTTGTCTTCCCTAAAAACTGCATGCTCTCCTAGCCCTGCTCTTAAAAGTCCTCATCCAGAGCCTGATAATCCAATTAGGGATAAATCTTTTAACAACTGAGTCTTTTTCTGTTTGCTGTGTAGTTACGTGTGTTGCATGCAGTGTCTATAAAATAAACTCTAATTGACTGACTTTAAAAAAAAATGAGAACTTAAATCAAGTGTTTGTTAAATGAAAGATAAAATCTGTAATGCCTTTTAGTTCACGTGACTTTAATTTTTAAAAAATAAAAATAGTTTTAAGGATGATTAGTAAAATACAGGCGTCATTAAAATGCAAATAGGTGGTCTAAATTATGTAAGTCAGCTACTAAGTTTGCTAACTGTTTCCATGTGAACTACCTGCTTTACAACTTGGTAAGGCCTGGGGATATACAAAATTAACCACATCCCTAAGTATGTTGGAAAAAGTCAAACTTTATCTGTGCCTTCTACATAAAACAACTTGCCAGGTTTCACATTAAAGTTAAAAAATGCTAGAAGTCACCATTATAATTTGCAATTTAAACCACTAAAACTAGATTTAGATGCAAGGTGTGTAAAAACAGTAAAATATGCTTTTAGTAAAAGACTATAAGAAAGCATGGAAATGTACACATTTTGCCTAGGGATAAAGGATTGTCTTAAATTAGATATGATAAAGCTGAAGGTTTAAGCAAGTAATTGAAAGACTGTAAAAATTAATCCTGCAAAAAAATCCCATGTGTAAATATGAACTAATTTCAAAAGGGTATTTTACATGGTCTTTACATAATATGAGCACTGAAATAAAAGCACAGCTAAGTTGTCTTAAGACATTAATCTGCCCTTTAGCAAAAGGGTTATAAAAGGTTTATAGAGAACAACGGAAGATGGCGGGGTAGGAGCAGCTCAGGATTGTAGCTCTCAGTGAAGGTGCAGATGGTGAGTCCAGGCCGCATTTCCAGACGGATATTTATTACCCACAGAACGGGGAAATTCCCAGGTGTAGGAGAGACATGAGACACCGGTGCAGCTGTTTCAGCTGGTACTGCCATTTCGGCCAGCGCCGCAGCGCAGCGACATTCCGCACAAGGCACACAGGCCTGGGAGCCCAGTTAAACTGGCAATCTGAGATTTGGGAGGGCAGGTGAGCATATCCATCTGATTGAATGGGACTTGGACACCGAACCAGATCAGGAGATTCCCCAGGAGGCGACATTTGATCCAGCACAGTGGGTTGCTGCATGGGAAATCACACAGATCCCGGTGCCCTAACAGCAGGAGATTGAAATACCTGGGAAAGAGTCAACCGATCAACTTAGAAAAAAAAAGGGCTCTGAGGCAGCGAGCCAGGTGATCAGGCTCGGTGGGTCCCATCCCCACAGGGACAAGCAGGGTGGCGATTTGATACGCCCACCCGGGGTTGAGAGTTTCACTGTGGACACAGCTGAGCCCAGGATGGTACAGCTCGGTGGGGGAGGGGCGTCCACCATTGCTGAAGCGTTCCGCCCCTATGGAGCTATACTCCCATTGCTGACACAGCCTGCCATTGCCGCGGCAACCCGCCATAACAGAGAGACACCGCCAATACAGAGGCAACAGAGTGGAGCCCACAACAGCAGGACAGAGCTCACAGCAATAGGGCAAAGTCCACAGCTACAGGGCAGAGCCCAGGACAGCAGGGTGAAGCCCAGGACAGCAGGGTGAAGCCCAGGACAGCAGGGCGGAGCCCACAACAGCAGGGCAGAGCCTCGGCAGGCAAATTTTGACTAGACTGCCTCCTAGCTGGGCAGGACAATGGAACGGATACTCATAAAGAAAGCCCTAACTACCTGAGACAGAGCATCTGAGGAAAAAAAGGGGTTTTATGAGTTCTGCTGCAGCAGACCTAAACATCCCTGCCTAACAACCCTGAATAAAAAAAGGACCTCACAGCTCAGCACTTGAGCTCCAAAAAGTATGGCCTATCTACTGAAGCAGCTCACTGACCCCTGTATAACCAAAGACTCACTGCAAAAAGGACTGATCAGACTGACATTTGGTGGGCATCATTCTGGGACAAAGACATTAGAAGAACAAACTGGTAGCAACCCTCACTGTTCTGCAGCTGCTACAGGTGTACCCCAGACAAGGAGGGCCTGGAAGGGACCTCAGCAGTCATACAGCACAGGGGCTAGACTGTTAGAAGGAAAACTAAGCAACAGAAATACTTCATCATCAACAATCTGGGCATCCAATCAGACACTCAACTGAAAAGTCAGCAACTACTCAGACAACAGGTGGATACACCCACAAAGATGGGAAGAAACAAGCAAAAAAAGGAGGAAAACTCCCAAAACCAAAACACCTCGCTTCCTACAAAAGACCAAAACTCCTCACCAGCAAGGGAACAAAGCTGGATGGAGAATGATGGTGATGAAATGACGGAATCAGACTTCAGAAGGTGGATAATGAGAAACTTCCGTGAGCTAAACGAACATGTTCTAAATCAATGCAAAGAAACTAAGAACCTTGAAAAAAGATTTGAGGAAATGGTAACAAGAATGGACAACTTAGAGAGGAATATGAATGAATTGAAGGAGCTGAAAAACACAACGCGAGAACTTCGCGAAGCATGCACAAGTTTCAACAGCCAAATTGACCAAGCAGAAGAAAGAATATCAGAAGTCGAAGATCAACTCAATGAAATAAAATGAGAAACCAAGATGAGAGAAAACAGCACAAAAAGGAATGAACAAAGTCTCCAAGAAATGTGGGACTATGTGAAGAGACCTAATCTACGTTTGATAGGTGTACTGGAATGTGACGAAGAGAATGAATTCAACCTGGAAAATACTCTTGAGGATATTATCCAGGAAAATTTCCCCAACCTAGCAACCCAGGCCAATACTCAAATCCAGGAAATACAGAGAACACCACAAAGATATTCAGCAAGAAGAGCAACCCCAAGGCACATAATCGTCAGATTCACCAGGGTTGAAATGAAGGAGAAAATACTAAGAGCAGCCAGAGAGAAAGGTTGGGTCACCCACAAAGGGAAGCCCATCAGACTCACAGCAGATCTCTTGGCAGAAACCCTACAAGCCAGAAGAGCATGGGGGCCAATATTCAACATCCTTAAAGTAAAGAACTTTCAACCCAGAATTTCATATCCAGCCAAACTGAGCTTCATAAGTGAAGAAAAAATAAAATCCTTTGCAAACAAGCAAGTACTCAGAGAGTTGTCACCACCAGGCCTGCTTTACAAGAGCTCCTGAAAGAGGCACTACACATAGAAAGGAACAACCAGTACCAGCCATTCCAAAAACATACCAAATGCTAAAGAGCATCAACAAAATGAAGAATCTGCATCAACTAACAGGCAAAACAGCTGGCTAGCATTAAAATGGCAGTATCAAATTCACACATAACAATATTAAC